>LSSN01001688.1:0-48537 GCA_001970855.1 Smittium culicis
AAAAAAAAAACTAAATTCAATTAAAGAAATAAATTTTATATAATTTCCTATATTCGAGATAGTTAAATTATTTTGTAACTGCGATTATATCTGTAACTTCTTTTACTTGTTTCTCAAAATTAGAAAATAGCCCAAATACAATAGAATTATCAAATAAAGCTATATTTGCTGCAATATTAACGCCGGATAAAAAAAAAGTTTATAAAAACATTAAAGAAGCTGCCGATTCAATGGAAAAGACTTTATCATCTACTAATTTCACAGTCTTCACGGTTTGCAAACCATTAGATTCCGATTCCAAAGACTTGTCTCCAAACAAAAAAAGACCTTACTGCGACTCGTGGCTGTTTAAAGCATCTACAGAAGATAAAGCACATCAATACCTACACAAAATTCGTGATTTGATTAGACCAAACTACAGCTGTAATCCTATAACTATTTACTATGTGTATTAAATCAATTTTCAGTACTTATTTTTATATATTTATTAATAACTCATCTAAATTTTTATCTAGCAAATACTCCAAATGCGTTGATACTACTAAACCCAAACTCAGGCAAGAAAAAATCGGATGAAACCTTTAAAAAAGTTATTGAGCCTGTATTTAGGCTATGCAACGTCAAATATACATTAATAGGTAATTAATAAATACAATCTAATAACTCCTCAGAGAATATTTTAATCTACAGATATTATAACCTCTTAAAATAACTCGGTTTTATAAATTTATTACTTTATAGAAACAACTGGAATTGGATTTGCCAAAAAATACTTTCAAAATGAAGACCTTAGTGGCTATTCATTATTCTGTTCTATCAGCGGAGATGGTCTATTACACGAAATAATAGTAAGCTCTTGCGTTTTTAGTTTAGTAGACTAAAATTGAACATTATTTCTTTGTGCTTCATTGCATTGATAATCACATCTTATCTCCTTAATATATTTTTAAATTATTTAGAATGGTCTTCTTAGCCGAAATGACTGGGAAAAATATAAGAAAATACCAATTGGAGTCATTCCTTCAGGTTTATATTTTTTTTATGATGAATTACAAAAATTAAACTCATTTCCGATAAATTGTTTAGCCTTAAAATCTAATATATTATTATAGCTAATTGAAATAATTTTTGATATATATCTAACTTAATTTAAGGTACCGGGAATGGATTGTCATGGGCAATTGGTTGTGGATGGCCTGAATTAGCAGCTGTTTCGATATCAAAATTCATCACTAGGCCTTTAGATATTATGTCAGTTTCCAAGCCTGGCTCAAATACAACTTATTGCTTTCTTTCTGTAACCTGGGGATATATTGCTGATACTGATATCGAATCTGAAAAAATCAGAGGACTGGTTAGCTTAAGACTAGATATTTATGGACTAATAAGACTAATTCGATTTAGGAAGTATGGTGGAAAGATTCATTTTTTACCTGTTGATTCTCATCAGGATACTGAAGTGAGCAACTCGGATTCAGGTATGAATTATGATGATAGCGCAATAAGCGTAGGTGATAACCTTGTCGAAACTAAAAAAAAAAGCGTTCTTTTTTTCAAAAAAGAAAGGTCAAATTCAAGAGTGAGTACAAGATCCTTAATTAACAAAAACAATAAAAGCATAGTATCAATAAAACACAACCCTAGCCCCTTGAGCTTATCCCAAATCACACCAGCTTCCTTTCATGAAAATGATAGTTCTAAAAGGGAAGGTTCATCCCTAAAGAATAAAGTTGTATCTTCAATTAATTCGGACAAAATGCCCCAGTCGTCTTTAATTGATAGTTTGATTACGAAATCAATCGACGTCCCTGTTGATACATCCAAGCTCCCACCTAATTGGGTTACATTATCAGGGCCTTTTACATCTGTGAATGCTATTAATTCACCTTGGCTATCAAAGTCTTTTATGGCTTCCGAAAAAGCTTCCATTAATGACGGTTTAATCGATTTGATTTATACTCAAGATGTCTCCAAGCTTGATATACTTCCTTATGTTATAGATTCCACAAAGGGTGGTCATCTCAACAAGAATGGCATTTTCCATTATAAAACGAAAGCTATTATAATTGAGCCAGATGGTACTCGATATATTTCTTCTAAAAAATCTACCGCTAGTGATATCAAAGCCCATGACGTATTAAATAAAACTCTTGACCTACCTAAAAATTCTAAAGGGTTATTTTCGCTTGATGGAGAAAGATCTGATATTGGTCCTATCAAAATTGAAGTAATTCCAAACTTGCTAAACGTGATCATAAGTCCTTTAACTATAGACGCTTACACTGAAAAACCAAAACCAAACCCGGCTGAAGTAAGGCTAAAGCCAAATATGATGACTTCAGTGGCTTCTCGCTCTGCCTCTTTTGTTAGCTTCTTTTAAATAGCAATTTATAAATTAATTCTTCAACAGTGCTATTTTCGAAAGTTTCAAATCTACAAAATCGCAACCCTCCATAAAATACGTAATTTTTTTTTACCTTTATTTTTTTAGCGGGAAAAAAAAGCTTAAAATATTACCCTTTTCGTTTTTTTTTAAGCTTATCTTTTACAGCTAAATCTATTTAAGGTGGTTGTAGTATTGATTACAATGTTTCTATTATCACATTTTTCTAATTGTAATTTTTTTATTTTTGAAAAGAATTAATAAGGATATCAGAAATGAAAATTTTATGAATTAGGAGTACAGTGCTATAACATAAGTAAAAAATAAAAATATAGTCTCAACCAGTAACAATGCTTAATTTTTTTTTTTTTGAAACTAGCGTGTAAGGCGTAAAATTTCATTAAAGAAATTAGTATTTGGATTAAATTTTTTTTATATTTGGTAGAAATTAATATATATTATTTTTCTGAAATCAATACACTTGTAGCATTTTTTTCAAAGCCAAAATTTTATTTGCTGTAAACTTACTGCTTTCATGCTTCCAAATTGCTGCCAGAGTGTCTTTTTATTATTATTATTATTATTTTTTTTAAATCTCGGAATTTTATTGGTACAATAACAATATAAGAGACTATGAGGTAAAGTAAACTAAAAAATAGTTAATTTGGTGAAAGGCATAAAAAAACTAATATCCAAATACTAATAAATTCCTCTGCCGGTCTATCGGCTGCGTACCTAAAGGGAGATGAGATCAATCTACCAACTGAGAGATCGACCCAGACATTGCTTCAAGTAGGCTGGATGACTGAAGTTACAAGCAGTCATGGAATTAAGCTCGTTCCAACAAAATTGAATTCGTTGAGATCGTTGAGCTCCTAGTCAAAGCCTACATCTAACAGGATTAATAAAAGATAGGCTCCTACCTGAACGTGGGAATGGTCGACCTCGCTCTCTTACAATAAGCTGCTAAACGGCTGAGATCCGTATTGCTGTCGAACGCTGGACTAGTGCACAGATAATGTCTATGACTGTGCTAAACGAATCGGTTCCTCCTGTTTCTAGATGGTCCTCCTCTGGAATCGCTGTCCTCCGAATCGCTGGTCGTTACCTTCACTATCCCCGACCAAGGATAGACAACGCCGTGAGAAATTTTAGTATAGTGTACTATGAAAAGTACACTACTTAAACCTCTAAGCCACGGCAATGAATTTCACTCTTAGGAGGCTGCCAGTGTGTCAATACTATAAAGTATTAATGAATCACCAGCACCCCTGAACTTATGCTCATTGGGTATGAAGCCACCACAGCAGCGTGGAGGATTTGGAAAATACATTTTTGTTAAATTTTTAATTCCTTTTAAAATTATATTATAGAGTTTGATAGAATTTTTATTGCTATAAATAAATATTTAATAAAAATTAAAACATTCAAGTTTCGTAGTAAATAATTGATAACAACTACATAATTAAAGAAAATAAAATAAAGACTGTATTTTTTAGCTGAAATTTATTAAATTAAAATTTTCAACGCCCTTAAACCAATTGCTAGTGTAGCTAAGCTACTAATTCAGCATTAAGACAGCGTATAGTGTTTTTTTTAAAAAATGTTTTTAGCTTTTTTAAAATCATTATTTTAGTGTATATTCCTTTGCCTATTTCATATAAAATAATTGATGCTAGTTTGTTGCCTTTTTAAATAAAAAATTGTATTAAAAATTTATAATATACATTTTTGCTTCAAGAGAAGTGTTTTTAATGAATAAGAAAACGGGTAATACGTTTTTTTATTGAAAAAACTATGTATACGTTATTAGAAATTTTTTTTATATAATTTAATATTAAATCAAGTTAAAGTGTGGATACCAATAAATCTTGCAATAGATAAAATCAGGGTATAAATAGAGTGAGTTAAGATGCAATATTTAAATTTTGTGATTCAAACATATCAGCGATCTATTATTTCATTAAAAAAAATAGTATATTAGCGATACTAATAGTAATAAATTAATAAGGTTCTAGCTTCAAGATGGTATTAGAGTTTAAATTAATTTTTTACCTGGCTACTAGACGTGCAGTCTTCTGGTGATTTATCATCTCTTATCCTTAAAAAGCGAGGGAACCTTAGCGAAATTCCTTTATCCTCACTAACCTAAAAAATGGTAAAAAAATCATCAATTGGTAAAAAAAAATTTTTTTTAACTATATAATCTATTTTTTTAATATTATTTGTTTATCTAAATAAGAAATATAGAAGATATATATAGCTACCAATCCTTCTGCAGCTTTATAAACCGGAGAAATAGATAAATCCGCAGCTTTAACTTCCCAAACCTATGTTAAAATTGCAAGTATAAAATAGGTCAGCACTAGATAAAGTTATAACTAATAGAAAAATTCTACAAGGCATATAATTTAAGTAGGTATAAATAAAAAATTCAATTAAATTTACTTGTGTAGGCTCAAACCAAACATCTGGTTTTGTTGAATCACCATATGAATAATAAGATTTAGGCTGGTCTATTGTTAGTGGTTCCAAGTTTTTCTTGAAGTTTTCCAAGTCTTCTTCGCTAAATCCAGTTCCTATTTTACAGATTGATTGGTACTCCTCTCTATCTGGATCGAAACAAGCCAATAAAAATCCACCATAAACCCCTGTGCGTTTACCCTTACCAATGTAGGCGCCTATAACAACAAGATCCAGAGAATCACCGACTCCATCCAGGTAATCTTTTTTAACCTAAGAAATAAAACGAATTTATAAAAAAAAAGTTAGAACATTAAGCCATAGAAAATTTTACAAAAAGATTAGACAAAAGTTTATTAATCCATGTTTACCTTTAGCCAATTTCTTGACCTTTTAGAAGGCTCATACGTTGCTTCTTCGCCAGACAAGACTTTAATCATAAGACCTTCGCAGTTTCCTGTAAGATTATTTTTAAATAGATTTAGATTGCTATTGTTAAATAAACCATGAAAAAAAAAATATGATGAAAAAATGATATATTGTAAGTATATGAATAGAAAAAAAAAAGGTGCCTGTTATTGAATCTTCAAGGAAAGTTTGTATTTCATCTACTGAGCGAAGATCTTTGGAAATAGCTAGTTGAAAAAGTCCTGGAGTAATGGTAAATGCATCCCTTAAATGCTCTCGACGTACATTTAGCGGCTTTTGTAGCAGACTCTAATAAATTAACATATTGATTAGTAATGATAAAAATTTTAAATAATGTTAAAATTAGATATACCTCTCCATTTAAAAATAAAATATCGAATGCAAATAAGCAAACTTGGACTGATATTTCACTTTCCTTGACATCTTTTCTTTTACGCGTACTTAGTACTTGAAATGGTAGGATGCAATTCTTAGTAATATCCCACGCGACAACTTCAGCATCAATAATAAATGATTTTGTATTTGCTGAGCAAAACTGTGTAGAAATGTAATAGTATTGTTAATGTTATTAACGTTATTATGTAAAAGTTTACACACTATAAGAGAGTTAGAAAGATCGCTTATATTATTAAAAATAAGATAGACGTTAAAATACCTGGCTGTATTTCGATATAATATCACGGTATTTATCTGTAGTATTCTCCGAGTTTCTGCTGAAAGAGATAGCATCGCTATCTTCGGATTTATGGATCTGAATTCTTTCGCCATCATACTTGTACTCACATGTAAATTCCATATTTTCAAAGCGATCCAAAACTTCAGTGATTGATTTTGTAGGGTGGGCAAGCATAGGTTTAACAGGAATCCCTGGAACGAGCTTACAAACGCTAGCTAAATTTTTTATTCCATGCTCCATCAAACTAGTAATCATGACCTTATAATTAGGTAGTTGAGTATATACAGTCTTTATAATATCAACAGCTTGTTCCAATTGATCACTACTTGCCTTTAGACCTTTAATATCTATCAATTGATTTAAAATAGTATAAAAGAATAATAATTGAGATATTTAATAATGATAATTATACAAACTATTCAATAACTAATAATTATGAATATTTACCTGCTTGGTAATACACAAAAGCTCTTCCCAGAGAAGAAAGAACAGTTTTTTCAGCCAAACCAATTCTTAGTTTACCTTCTAAAGATCTGATTGGACAAAGTATAAAATAAAGATGATAACCTATAGAATTTAAGTCGTATCCAATAATTAATCAAAAATAAAAAAAATTCTAACCTGACGATATATTTTGATTCACTATTTTTGCCAGATACGATCAATGATGATATTTTATCAACTTTTTTTTGTTGAGACTAAAAGGTATATTAGGAAGTTAGTTAATATAGATTTATAGCTGGGATTAGAAAAAAAAAGACGATAATAAATTAGATTACCGATGAGCCAGATGTTGTTGATATTTCATAAAATGTATCAAATACTTTGTCAATTGTTAGACTAGGTAGAGGAAAGAGAGTTTTTTGATTTAATCTAAATGCCATAGCAACTTCACCAAGATCACCAAGCTTTTCAGATTCACTTTTAACTCGATTTAAATTTTTTCCGGTTGCAGAAGCTATCGCTTTCATCAAAACAGTTTCGCCAACACCAAGTTCTATACCTTCATAGTCTGGCGCAACCTATTAAAATTTTATTAAATTTTTGTGTTTTGGTTTTTTTTAGATAGAATAATAATATTTTTAGCTTAGTTTATTTTTTGACTAAAATAAAAAAGTACCTGATTTACACATAAATATATGCATTTAGTTAAGAATTCTGGACCTAGAGGGATGACTTTTTTAAAGAATTCTGTCATAATATCAGTGATCTCGAGCCTAATAAAATAAATAGTAAATTAAAAATGATGATTTATATTTAAACAATTTGAAATCCAATTAAATTATTTATAAAAGGGTAAACCTTTTTGTTGTAGCTTCAACTTTTTCAAACACTTCACAAAGAATGGAGTAATTTTTTGACCTAAAGTAAGCAATGCTAATGTTAGTAAAGCAATAATGATTGAGGGGAGAACAAATCTTGTAAATCATTTATAAATGCTTTCAGTGTTACCTTTCAGTCGGAAGCTCTGGTTTATTTTTATTAGGCTTAATGTCACTAAATATAGATATAATATAGAAAAATAGTAATTATACTATTTATGATTTGAATATAATGAAGTGAAAAAATTTAGAAAAATCGATGCACTCACGCTATATTCTTATTAGAGTTTACTTTATTATTTACAATAATTTCTTCAGGCTCAATTTTTTCTTTTTTAGGAGATTTTTCTTTAAAATCCTCATGACTCCTTTTAACTCCATCTAACGTAAAATTAACCATTACAGTGAGTAGGCTAGCTTAAAAAAATTTTTTAATGGATTCTAGAGAAAGTTACTATTGAATTTTTCGTCTAAATCTTTTCTTTTTTTGACAAGTACGTGAGGAGAAGTGTTGTTTAAATTATCTAAAAGATATATATAAGAATGATTAGAGGATTAGGGATCAAATTATAACTTAAATATAAAAACCTTTTAGATCTTTATTTTTTTCGTCAATAGAGCTGGTAGTTTTTTCCAGTTTAATCTCACTAGTTTTTTTCGGTTTGTTGAAAAATGAACTATTATATGCAACAACAAAGTGGTATAAAATTTTTTTTTGATTAATTTACAAAAAATAAGTAGCTTTTTAGAAAAGATAAACAAATCGGCAAAATATACTTTGGATTCTTACTTTAAGCTAGATTGTTTAGACATTCTATGTTTTTTTTATAATTTAAAAATAAAATTTATGAGTCGAGTTATATATTCATATAATCGAAGCAAGTTGAATTTATACCTTTTGCTAATTATACTGCTGTTTGATATACTTTTAGAGAATACTTTTGGAATATTGGTAAAAGAAACGCTCGAATCTAAATAAGAAATTTTACACTTCAATCAAATATTCAAGAATGTAGTAATACACTTTCAATGTAAGTGTTAAGTATAAATAAAGCATTTACAAACGGTTTTCTGCAATCGAAATTTAGTTGGAGCAAGTATTTGTATAGTTTTCCAGAAAGTCATAAATTTACGAGGTACTAAAGTGTAACCAAACTAGTATTATATTAGTATAAACCTACGGCAACTAAATATTATAAAAATTAAATCAAATTTGGAGAATTTTTTTTTTAAACGCTGAATTTATTGATAATGATCGTATATTAAAAAAAAATTAGAGAAGAGTTAATGATTTACTGCGGTTATGAGTAAATATGTTTATAGGAAGAGCAAATGGAATTATGACACTGTGTTTACACATAAAACATTATTGTGGATCAGCCAATGATTATAAGTATGTCATCTATAAAATTTATAGGCTGTATTTGTTTATAGTTGTCACAAACGCATGGCCTCTTACTAGAGTTTAAAAAGCACAACTACACATCTACATTTTCATGCAGAATGTACATAGATAATAGTTTAATAGTTATATCAATTATCACTACAACTGCCAATAACAACAGAAATATTCGCTTTTTTAATGTTGAAAATCAACCTATATTTGACACTAGTTGAACCATCAAGAAGTCTAAAATTATTTTTGGCTTTTTTATTTTAAATTCTTTTCTTACTTAATATTAAATTCCAGTAATTCGTGTTATCGTAATTTTCATATACCAAATCATAAGTATATAGTTTAGTTGAACAGTACTCCTACTTCAATAATAATCTAAAGAGAAAAATTAAAGAATAATCATTAAAGGAATAATTATTTAATCAAGAATTTGGTTAAGTAAATTGCTTCTAAATAAATTACCTCGAAATAAACTATATAAACGAATGCGAAATATAATTTTAATTTCGAGCAAAAAAGTTGATTTCAGCAACTAATAGCCACTTACCACAATTTACTTTGCTATATCAGCTTACAATTTTCATGGATACTAGGTATTTATATAATTTTTTACCATTTGTGATACCGTTATTTTAGAGAGTTTAAAGCATAAGCTCAATAGGAATAATGAAAAATCAAAAAAATTTAAAAGAAAACTGTGGTTTTGAAAGAAACGTAATAATCAAATAATAAATATGCGTGCGACACAAAAAAAAAAACAATAGCTATATTTTATAGAAACCTTTCTTTTTTAAAAAATAAATAGATTGGTTGTGCTTTTTAATATAACTTAGCATAGTTACAATAAATATATGACTTCAAATAGGCTTTGATATACAACCAAAATATGTTATAGTTACAGAATGCAATGATTCGTTCAACTAAAAATTATACTGAAAAATACTTCTATTTATACTATATCATTCCATTACAATCCTAGTCTACAAACTATACTAAATATGAGAGTATAGAGTCATCTATTAAAACTGAAATTTGGGATTTATATATATAATATATTTTCCCATAATAGTATATGATATTTGATTGAATTCATTGATTCGAATTCCATATAAAGTAAGTTTTTTTAATTTACTATAGTTCTCAGAATTTAAAAATATATTTGATGCTTCATCTTCTATTCTATTAAACGTTATAATCAGATTATGGCTATGTTTACATCCTGAATATGTAAAGAATTATCGCTTAAGAGAATGTAAATAATGAGTAAGCGAAGCGTAAATTATAATTTTCTTAACCAATGTATGCACCAAATGAGAATATATGTTAATTTCATACTTGTTATTATCTATGATTGTTATGGATTACAAGACTTTGGCACATAAAATATAAAACATCTATTTTCTATTTTCTATGTTTATTATTTCTATTATTAATAGCTGAAGAATAACTTTGAAAATTTAACCAATATTTACATATAATCAATATCATAAAATGGATCAGGTAGTATAAAATATGACACTTTTTACAAGAGAATTATTCGAAAAAAAAATTATACATCATCTCCAAAAAAATTATAGGAATAAAGAATTAATTCTTTTTCTATTATGGTAGACTCTTTTAAGGAGTGAAACATTTTCTATTAAATTTCCCCTTTGCTTCAAACTTTGTTTGATTTTTAAATTCAAATAGAATAATTATCTAATATAGTAATCGGTTTAGCCAGAGTTATTAGTAGAATTACTAATATTTATATTCTGTAGCTCCAAACTACCCACCAGGGTATAGAATTTAAAGAATGTGTAAAAAATTACTGAATAGTTCAAACAATCAAGAAAATAGATATTGTGAATAAATATTTACTACGGAATATAGTTATAGTAAACGCTTTGTCGCTCACATTAGCAATCTCGTATATGGGCGAATATTTCGAGGCTCGCAACTATTCCAATTAATTTTTTACTACTTTGCAAGATCGCTTTTATTATCAAATTTTATAAGAATATATCACCGAATGATTTATCAGATATAAATAATACCTTTACCTAATTTAAATAAGCAAATTTAAGTCCTAAGAAAATAAGTTCCGCTTCCCCTAAGAATATCCCACATAAAAAAAATCTAATTTTTTATATTAGTAAATATACACTAATTTAGTAGTAATTTTTTCTTGATATTAAATTTGCACCATAAAATTTAATGGTTTTTTATCAATTTTTATTATTTATAAATAATATTTTGATAAGAATAGGTATTTTTAACTTTTCGTGAATTTAGTAAAGGTGCTAGTTTTTTTTAAATTTTATGATTCTATATCTTAAGAACAATGTTCTTATTATTCTTTATTTTTTATTCTTGTGATGAAGAATTACAGCAGAATATTTTTTCAATTTTTATTTTTAGATTTATATGCGTATATTACTTACAAAGTCTTTATAGAAATGAGATACCCAACATATATACTATGAATTGTTTTGATATTATCAATATCTGCAAAATCCAAAATCGAAGCGATATACCGACAAAGATATTGGTTTTAGATTTTATTTATGTGTTTTGTACCACGTCTTTATAGCTAGCCTTTAATAATAGACTTTAAAATATAGTCCACATTTAAAGATTGGATATTAAAGTACAATAATATTGGAGGGAATATTTATTTAACAGCTCCAAGTTACGCTTGGATTTTTCCAGTTTTTGGATAATGTATACAAAAAAATATAAATCGAAAATTTTATCTACCTAGATAAACTTAAATTGTTTCTCGCGTATATTTTGTTTTTGGGAGTTTTGATGCGCAGGAATCAACTTTAATGAATTTAAATTTGCAAACTATATAAATTTAGAACCAGATAAACATGTATATTCTTCAGCGCTTTTAATAGGCGTAATTAATATTTGGCATAGTAAATTCAAAGAAAGGGTTAAGTTTGGGAATCCAAAATCGATTTGAAAATATCTTTTCATATAAGCAATTTATCCATATACCATATTCCATACTCTATACTCTATACTCTATGCTTTATTTTAACTAATTGATTCGCGTTTATATGCAATTTTTCTAACTAGTGCCACAAACGTGAATTAAATGTATATTTATTACTGCGATAATTATTTAGAAAAGACAAAGTTACTAATCTCCGAGGGTTTAAAAAAGTTTTTGGAATTTGAGATACCAATGCAGGTATTATTTAATTTGAACAGATCCACAAACCAATTGATACTTTTAATAATAAACTGCTGGTTGCTAAAACAGGAACTACGCTTTAGTATAATTTGGTAAAAACCAATGTGAAAAGTATAATGAATATAGCAGCGAAATAAAACCAATATGTAATTTAGCAGTGGCAATTTATTTTTTGGCGTACCAGAACTTCTCAGATGAGCTTAATACCAATAATTCCAAGTATGAACAAATTTATTATTTGCTAGGATTCAATTTAATCGCAAATAGTGTTAAGGCTTTTAAATCTGCCAACAAATTATAAATATATTTTTTTAATTAATATTTCTCGTTAAATAGGTTCTCCAACTACACAGTAGCATTACTAACTTTATTAGGCATAAAAATCTCGGAAAAATACAATTTTATCTCCGAAAAATAGGTTTAAATTGCGAATCAGTTGCCTACAACTGTCAAATATATTAAATATTCTGCCTAAACAGAGCTGAAAAACAAAAATATGGAAGCCTCAATGGCTCTAGCTGGATTCAAAGCTTTTAACATTCAAAAAATATTAATCAAAAGTAGCTCCGAGTCGAGTTTAATGACTAAATATAGAATAAAGAAACAATTAAGAGTGGAGTAAAGTGTTGGGCAGAGCTAGTTTCATAGAAAAAGCGAACATTGTATCTGTAAAAAACAATTTTTTATTATGAAAAAGTGATTTTTTAAGCAGAGCTGAGGGGAATACTAAGAGTATTAAAGCTAATTTTTTTACTGGGACATGCCTATGTATAATAAAATTGTACAAGAGAGCTTTGAAACACTGGGGAGAAGAACTATGATCCAGTTAGCATTTTATATCAAGAAAATATACTTGACATTATCCTACTTCTTTTACACTTTTTATGCATTTGAATTTAATCGTATTTCTCAAATTCGCGAAACCACTCAAAAAATTACACTTTGTTGAGTTTGGATATTTATGGAAATGATCCAGTGCTTTTAATTAACCCTGTTGAATTTAGGTCCTGACTAGCAACTCAATGAATTCGATTTTGTTGGAACGAGATTAATTCCACGACTTCTTGTAACATCAGTCACCATGCTTACTTGAGATAATACCTTGATGGATCTTTCGGTTTGTTGGTTGATAATATTACCCTAAAGGTATGCAGCCGGTAGACCGGCAGAGGAATTTATTTGTATTAGTATAATATTAAATTTATTCCTTGCACTAACTTTACTGATTTCTAGTTTACTTTACTACATAGTATCCAGTACTGTTATTTCAGCAATAAAATCCAGTAACTAAAAAATAAAGCAAGTATATTTACTATTGACTTTTTCTTTAATTTTTTTCTCGATAAGCTTTTTAACAGGTTTTGGATACCTTTATTATTTTTTGGCAGAGATTTAATGTTTTTACCTCCGAAAAAAAAGAATCTGCTATTAATATCACCGATTACAAGTTATTGCTAAATAAAAATAATGCCTATTATTATGTATCAAATTTGTACTACAAGTATTACTAATCGATTTGGTTTATCCATATTAATATAGCTGGTTGGACAAAGCTCATTTGTTCTAAAGAAGGAAAAAAACCGAGAGAGTGAATTATATAAATCTTATGTTGTACAGAAGTCTAATTTATGACGTATCGCCGAGTTTATAGTTTCGAATTTTTAATCAATGCGTTTACGTACGAATTTATTTAGTTTGAGGTAACGAGAAAATTTTTGTACAAAGTATTAGTTGGATTTTGGGTTAGCTTTAACTTTTTTTGGATCAAAAATATCTAAATTTGTTTTTGACTCAGAGTTTATTAATCATAATTTAAAAGTATACAAAAGACTATTTAAAAAGTTATAAAAGTAGTTTTTCAACTGACCCCCTTCCACCGCACATAGCAACTCCATACTAAAGAATTCTGTTGATTAGTTTTTTTAATATTGTAAAATAAAATAATTTATTGAATCAATTGTATGAAAGGTAAGATAAGATAAGATAAGATAATTTCATTTTTTGATTAGTCCATCCATCCAAATAAAATTGCAATTTTAAGCTACAATATAAACACAAATTCTAACAACAGCAAGATATAAATCATTGATTGGAATTCAAATTACTTATAACAACGTCTTCATTTGAACTTATCGGTATAAAATATTTAATTCAAAACAATATTACCAAAATCTTCTACATTACCTATAACTTTGATTTCTATATTGGTGCTGGGAGCCGTTTATGCGTATTAGATTTACCATCAGTATAAATTGTTTATTTATAATTAAAAACAAAATGCCTAAAAGGTCTGCGCTTATTATTTGAAAAAGTGCAAATATATATAGAGTTTAGGTTAATAAAGTTGATATTATCAGTTTATATGTCAAGAAAGCAAAAGTTTAACCCATTCATGGGCGGTAAATTATTTTTGTCCTGACAGATATAACCAACTGTGTTCGATTATTATACTTAAATCCCGAGACCTTAATAATTATTGGGCTGATGTAAAATAGAAGCAAATAATAAACTTACTTGTAACGAATAAACAAATCATAAATTCGTTTTAATAAAGATTATTAGGCAGGAAAGGGTCAGATCAGTTCTTAGTAAAATAGATTGAACTTGCGTAATATAAAATTTTAAATATTGAAATTAATAATTTACTTTACTGCTGTACCAGTAGTCTTTAGGTTTTTATACTTATTTCTCTTTCACGGGTTGTAGACTATATTTTATCTTACAAATACAACCAACTGTGTTTAGTTAAAATAATTAAATTCCAAAGTCTAATAAAATAAGCAAATTTGCTATAATGATTATTCTGAATATATAGAGCATTTTGTTGATGCTTAATTTTATTGGCTCGGGAAATTATTAAGTAGTAAATATTATTGGTGGAATTGAAAGGGCGTTTCGATTTTTCTATTTTTTCATTTAACCCTTTCCCGCCCAACACTCTTTAAAATAATTAAATTTATGATTCGTTTATGATTTATAAGTAAATTTACTATTTGCTGCAATTATACAACAGACCAATAGTTCATAATGCCTCGGGATTAAGGAATAATAATTGAGCACAATTGGCTATACTTGGTAGATCAAAAATAGTCTACCGCCCGTGAAAGGGTTAAATTTTTTACTTTTATTTGCTAAAAGAACGAATGAATTTGCACATTGACCATTAGGGTTTTTATTTGTTTTTATGTACTGTAACACTTTACACTATAATATGATTATTTCATAAAGAGTTTCCCAATTGTTTTAATCATCATATACCAATACTAATCATAAACGATTCAATAAATTCACTAATTTTAAGAACGTTGTACGGGAAAAGGTTAACCCTTTCCCTCCTAATCTCTTTGAAAAAATCAATTTATTGATTCGTTTATGATTTAAAAGCAAATTATTATTTGATTTTTATTTACAGTATACCAATATTTCTAATGGTATCTGAAATAAAGTATACTCACCCTTTCAGCGGCGGTTGGCCTTTTTTGAACTACCAAAATTATCCAACCAAACGGCAGCAATATAAATCAATATAAGATAATAATAAATCATTGAATGGTTAATTATAAACACCTAATAACAAATAAATATAATTTGACATTCAATTATGGTTTTTTTAATAAATTTAAGATTGCTCGCCCCGGAAAGGGTTAATTGAACACAGCTGGCTATATCCGGTGGATCAAAAATAGTCTACCGCCGGTGAAATGGTTATTAACCCTTTCTGGGGGGGGGGGTTGGAATATTTTGAACTACCAAAATCATCCAACCATAATACAAATTGACAAATCAATTTATGAATAGTACTTATTTATTGGTTACGAATTTTGTTGCGCTCAATAATAAATTGTTTATAATTTACTTATCCAATTATGATTTTTAATTAATCTTGACTCTTTCCCATACAACACTCTTAAAAAAATCGAATTTACTGATTCGTTTATGGTTTATAAGCAAGCTTATTATTTGTTGTTAAAATACTATAAGCCAAATATTCTTACAGCCTCGGAATTAATCAATATTCATTGAACGCAGTTGGCTATATTTTGTAGGCCAAAAATAGTCTACCGCCCGCGAAAGGGTTAATATTGTTGGACGGTAAAGGGTTAAAGAGTAAATGCTATAGAAATACTATAGGTGTACTTTATACATCCAGTTTATAATAAGTATTAAATTTTTGCATAGATATTATCGTTTTAACCCTTTACAAGGCGGTAGATTGTTTTTGATCTACCAAATCTAGAAAACTGAATGTAAAAAAAAATAATTTGTATCCGAAAATAATTAAATTATTGGCCATATGCTTGAAAGCCAGCAAATTATTATTATGATTTTAAATCTTCATCGAATCAATAAATTACACTTAATAAGTGCGTCGGTTGGGAAATCGTTGAATTATTTATCAACTTTACTATAATTTATTACATAAGTGGACTTGATAGAAAAATGATTAAAGTTTAGATACAAGCAATAGTAGTGGCTGCTACAGATAAACTTTTGTTGACTTTTAGTAAGTCTGGTATAATGTTTGATATTTGTTATAAGAATTATATAAATATCTTAGTCAACCTTTTATTAGACACATAAACAGTTAAAAAGGTTATAATTCGTAAAAAATTACCACGAAGATCGGTTGGTAAATGATCCTCCAATGCTTATTTCTAATTGATCTAATATTCATTATACCCGTATAAGCGTACAGGTATTCAAATAATTTTTTTGATTTGATATCGATTTGTAAGTAATAATTTTTAATCAATAAACTGCTGTGTTTATGCGAGAGTTGAAATTAAATAATCTGAATGAAACTTGGTTGGTTAGATTTTATCGGACTAAATGTGTTTTTAAAGTTTGAGGTAATATTACTCCTTTCAAGGGCTGTTGGCTTTTTTTTTTACCGACATAATTGTAAGGCCAAATTGACAAAATGATAAATTAGAATAGGTTAATAATTTATTATTGGCTAAAATAAAATGTACAGTTAATTAGAATTAATTTTTACTTGAAGTATCCAATTACGATTTTAAAATATATATAAGAGCGTTGGCCTCGGAAAAGGTTAGCAGGAAAGATAGGATATTAAATTAAAGCGGAGGCTGTAATGAGCGGACATTCCACTTGACACAAGTTTGTGTAATTTTAGACCAGTTATTGCCTAGATCAGCTAATTGATGCAGTTTCAATTAATTTTAAATTTGAGTATGTTGCAACTAACTCGATAAAAAAAAAAAACGAAACAGATAACGTATGAGAGATTATTTGAATCGTATCTTATTACATAAAATTTTTACCTAAGTCAGCTTTGTATACATTTTAAAATCTATTTAGAAAATATTATCTTATGAAACAATGGTATTATCTAATTTGTATTAGTAAATAGAATTTAAAATGTAACATTAGATCCGATTCTCCGAAGATTCTTCCGTAGCTATATGCATTATTGAAGAGATACGAAATAAGTCGATTTAAACCTTTCTCGTCGAGCTGTTATTTAAAATGCGAACTGCTTGATTCGTTTATTATTTAAAATCGAATTTCTATTTGTTACTATCAATCATTTTCCAATAATCGATTGATTCTCAGTATTAAATTAAATTTATTTTAAACAATTAATTTTGATTTGGTAGATAATTATCGGTCTACCGTCCGTGAAAAAGCTAATCAAAATGAGAATATGAGATTCAAGCATCAGTGATTTTGGCGCCGATATCTAATTAACAGCTTAGTTGACAGAAATTTGTAAAGTATATTACATTAGCTTGTAGATTTGATCATTTGCCCATATAATATAGTCTATTATCCCGTACATATCCCAACAAAAAATTTTTTTTGATATATTAGGGAATCTGTTAAAATATAAGGGATAATTTTTACTAATAAAGTACAACACGCAACAAATCAATAATAAATTCCATGATTTAAAATTTTATACTTGAAAATGTAGTCCAGTTCAAATAAAATACATGTCTCTGAGGGGAAAAATACAATTTAATCAAAAAAAAAAAAGAAAGAAAGGATACTATTTGCTTAACGTAAAACCAACAAATGGATAATGAGCATACTGAAATTAAAATAAAACAAAAAAATAAACAAAAAAAATATAGCTCAAGTTAGAGTTCAATACTCTTTGAAGCTCGCAGAGCAGTGTCCGATATTTACAAAAGCTTCAGAAAAAAAAATTAGGTAGATTTTTTAGGCCAGCTTATAGTATGTCATATACACTTATAACTAAAGCTAATATGTTTATATATATTTTCGAATGAAACATTATCATACATTTGGATAGTTACGGATCGTATCAAAGAAAGCAATAAAAGTAAAAAAAAAAAGGTACTTTTTTGTTCGCATTTAGGATCAGGTTTATAAATCAGTTAACTGGAATTCATTTCAAAGCGATGGATAATAGGAGAGTGGTATGTGGTTGATAACATATAATGTGACGGTTGTTTAGATGTATATGAGTTTTAAAAAAAAAAAACGCTTGTACGCTAATAATAAGTTTATTCATGGGTTCCATGGATTTTGTTTAAACTTTTTTGTGATAAAAATATGCATTATAGCAGTTTGAAAAAAATCTCTTTTTTTGTAGATATTATTTCAATTGTAATAATAAAATTTGTTTAAAATGAGTTAGAATAAAGGGATAATAGACATATATGACACTTTAATAGAAAACTTAGATATTATATTAAATCACTTGAACATGAAACAGTAGATATTTATAATTTTATTTCCTATTTGAATATTTGCTACAATCTATTATTTCTGTATGCAGATTTTATGTGAATAATATGTATTGCGTGAGCGTTGAATTTTCAGCAGTGAGGTTATTTCATATAGGATAAATAGGACGTGTAACAACAAAGCAAGAAATTAATAAAAGATATGATAGTTTTTTTTTTTTTTCAAGGTTATGGAGAGTAGCCTACAATTTCGACATTTTTCGGCTTAAAACGCGAATTTAGTTATAAGTTTAGACATTGGCGATATTTTTTGTTTTTTTTTTTTTTTTTGGTGAAGAAGGTATAGCGAAGGACCAAGTTGGTTGTGTAAAGATCAAACATAATTTGTGATTACTATTGCATACTTTTAAGCCATTTCTTAAAATAAATAAATAAATAAATTTAAATATTTTTAATTTATGGCAAAACAGATTTGTAGTTATTTATAAATAAAGCACTCAATCTATTTCGAATTCAAGCTGCAAAAAAAAGTAGAAAAAAGCGAATAATATTTATTTTAGATGGCTATTTTTTTGGGTTCGTTTTATTTTTATTTGGCCAGTATAATGGTATATTTCGGTTCAATAAGCCATTTTAATAAGAATTTAGTACGTATATTAGCGGTTGAAATTTTGAATATATATATAGAATTAGTACATTTTCATTAAAATACACGAACTATTTGCTAGCTTTGATTTATTTTAATTACTGTATTTTATTGGGGTCTTGATATCGCTACATCCTCTCTTTTATTTTATTTTCAACTTATCTTGATTGCTGCATATGATACGCTAATCAAATATACTCAACAAGATGAAAGAGGCAATAATCTAACAGATAGTTTATAATAGTTGCTCAAATAGCGTAATGAGAAATTATGGTTTATTGCTATTTTTAATATTATACGAAACAAAACAAAACAACTAGGCCAACAGAAAAAGAGTAATATTTTTTTGGAGCGCAATTGAAAATTGGTTTTTATTTATTTTATAATTTTGGGTTCAAAATTCCAATTGATTTAGAGGCATATTATTTAATAAGATACAAAAAAATCATTGCAATATTGCTAAAAAAAAAAAAAGACTAGTAGGGACTATTTGAACATTTAAGAATCCATAAATAGAATTAATATTGCTGCTTATAGATGATTGTGTAATTTAGATCTAGCATTTTATTATTGATCCAGGAACACAAATTAAATAATACCAATTATATTATTGATAATTATGAATGTCACTTTGGCGCTTGTAATATCTGCAACGGTTTTAATAATATAAAGTATGTAAAATGCAGCACTTTATAAAATCCCAGAAGGTTTATTCATGAGAAAAACGGGTAGAATAATAATTTAACGATACACCAAACTCATAATCAATAATTTATCGGCTCTCTTGAAAAGCCCAATTATTAGGCATAAAAATAAAGCTTAGCTTTTTGACTTTTTATTTTTCCAGAATATCTATGATAAAGTGCTACAAATTATAATTTAAAATTTTGGAAAATACAAGGTTTTGTAAAAGTTTATAAAAAACTATTTGGCCAAGAAATCTGGTATATTTTTATGTGCCATGAATAAAATATTTTTGCTGGATTGATAGAGGGATCAGCGATATCCTTAAAAGAGAATTGATGAATAAAAATAGTTTTAAGTTTTAAATAATTAGAAAAAGATTCGAGAAATGCTGGTAATACTCCAAAATTAACTTTTTACGAAATCAAGATCTATATAATCTTGTATGGAATACACTTCCAAGCTAGTATAGCAGCCAAATCTATAAATAAGTTGTAAGACAAGTAGAGTATTTGTTTCAAAGCTATAAACGTTTGAATATTATTTTAAGCTGTCGCTTTACATATCTGTGCAACGTTTAAAAAACGCTGAAAGAAATCTATGGTAATCAAGCGCCCAGGCATTATAAAACAGCAATTATAAATTGCAAAATTGAGAAAGCTAAACAACTACACCTATAGCGGTTTTCTTTTTCAAGTAGTTTCGTTTCTTTACTATACTCCTTATTTAAGACGCGTTTTTATTCTATTTTAGGTATACAACAGTAAAGTATAAATTGAGCTGGTATTTTTTTGATGGGACGGGGGTAAATCACAAGATTAACTTTAGATCAAGTAAATGGATGTATATGGGTGGGAGGCAGCGATGATGGCAGCTCTTTGTTCAAAAAAAAAAAAAAGTATCGTGTCAAGTTTAAAAGTCTGAGCTGTTTCATCAACGAAAAGAAGCGATACTGTTGCAATTATTTCTTTTTATTGTAACCTTTCGTACTCTTATTGTATACTTTTTTTATTAAAATGATTTGCGTATCGACTCGTGACCGCTTTTTTTTTTTTAATAATTATAATTTTATGATTTCGAAAACAGAAATCAAAAGTATGGGGCAATAAAAGTTAAAGAAAGCAACATTTGTTAATGGATTGAGGAAACATTCTAAAAAGAGCGAAGGAACACGAAAGTAACAACAAAGGGGCCGCATAATCATTTTTGGCTGTACTAATTGTTTTGATTGTTTTAGCTGTATCGCCTTCTTTATTATTTCAAAGCCCAAAGGCGCTTATTGTACCTCGTTTAATTCATTGCAAATCCTCTTTCTTTCTTTTCCATATACACAGACATAATTTCGTGATTTTTTTTTCGCTTCATTTTGGTTGTGCTCGTTTTGATTTTTTTTTTTATCGGCAGTTCCAGGGAACAAGACAAAAATGAATTTATCCAAAAAAAAAAAAGCTTTTCTTTAATTTCGATTATCACAGCATGAAAAGGGGTAGGGGGGGAAGTAACTAGAGCATCCCAAAACTCGCAAACAAATCACAAATCTGCCCAAACGTTTATGGATTATAGGCGATATTTGGTGCGAATGTTGGGTTTAATTTTAATTAATGATCTACCATAAGTATATTGTTTGTCTCTAATTGATTACTAAATTCAATTAAATCTAACAAAAAAACCGAAAGTTTCCCATAAATAAATTTGAACGGTAAATTCGTCACAATTTATTTTGCTATACATTGTTTACTTTTTAATTCTTTTGTTTTTATTTTCACGTAAGGCTGCAGTTCAAATAAAACCATTATAGCAAAGTATGCTTATTATGTAGCTACGTTTTTTTCTGAATGCAATATAAAACTATTTCGACATTTTATTAATGCAATTAATAAAAACTAATTGGCGGCATTTGCTTGTGTTCCAATATTTATTTACTGTTTGTATTTTTTCTTTTAATTACTATAAACTCGTATGAATAAATTGTATTATTTCTCTTTGCACTCAAACGATCACTAATTGGCTATCATTGATTACTGGCAAACGAATTTTTTTATTTCCAAAAATAGAAATCCTCTATATTAAAACAAAAAGCTATTAGTATATCTGTGCAATATTTTAAGCGCTTATTATAATGTACAAGTTAAAAAGTATATGTAAAATATGGAACAAAAATAAACCCGAAATAGACAAATTCAGCCAATTAGTGGTGTATTACATAATCAGGGACTTAATAGATGGATATGAAATTTGAAGATAAAAACTATTTGTACGCTTTTCCAGCATTAGACGCAACAGCGACAAAATCTTTTGTAGAGGGAAATTATTTTTCTTTTATTTTTATGGGCGGCTTTTCTAATATGCGAAGAATTGCTTTATGATCTACAGCTTATAGCTAATATCATATATCCACTAGATATTGCTGTCGAATAGATTACTATAGCCAGTCAATAATATTAGCTAACACATTATTAGCAAATAAAGGATCTAGCAATAATAATCCCTCGCACTTTTCAGCTTGAGCTAGAAATAGACGGAGAAACACCAAAACAATGTTCGGAAAGTAATCTGGCAGTTCAATAGGCTGCAGCGTCAAAACTGATCACATTCAGCGGAACAATTGAAGGTTGAATAAATCAAACGCGCCTTACTTAGCTGCAGATCCGAGAAACAATGCTAAATCTCTTTACCTGAAGAAACGACTGTATCCCCCTTATTTCCAAGATAGCCATACACACTGCTGCAGAAGAAGAAGAAGAAGAAGAGCAATAAGTAAAGGTGGAAAAAAAAATAAAGAAATTGTAAAAGTGATCTGGAAGACATCAGATCGTTTTAGAAAATAAAAAGGTATGGACGCTTGAAGGTGGGAAAGCTGTGAAAATCTGAAAAAAGCTGAGCTTTTATTTTCACATGTTGTAAAATCAAAATGATTAAATGGGATCATTAGCTTCAAAGGCTTAAATGCAGGATGATTTAATCACCCTCCTGCATAAACTTTCACATAATAAAAAATTATGTTTTTCAAATGTATTGAAAAGAAAAACAGGCAATTTGTGAGAAAAAGTAGATTATAGATGGTAATATTACCTGCATACAATCGGCTAGGGCGAAGGGAAGATGATAGGAAGGTAAAAAATATACCTTGAACAAATAGAAGGCAAATTGGTTATTGGCAGCATTATTTTTTTTTTTTTAAATATTAACATTCAAGTGAATCGGGTTATCAAGAAGCAATGGTGGATAGATCAAAATTCATGCAAGAGTGCTGCAGCAGAGTAAGAGGTAAAAAACAAATTCTGAATTTTAAGACGCGCAATTCTATTCGATGCCTTTTCTTTCATAAAGTGCCGTTAGATAATTTCTAAATATTTCCTATTTTGAACAAGTATTTACAAGCTAAATCCAAAGTAAAACTGTATAATCATAATAATTAGCAGCTTTTTTGCACATAGTTGTAGATAGACGCTCTATTAAAAACTACAAGAGTATAAAGCAATTATTCGTTTATGTATTTTAATTAAATTTGTCATTTGATATTTGGTGTAGATATCCAATACTTTGAAGATATTTAAGGTTAACATTTGATTGCAAAGGAATTTGGGTATCAAGATAGTAATATGCTGGCAAATAACCAGGCGCGCATGAAAGTATAGATAAGTATATAATAAAAAACCCGGCAGCGAAGCGAATGATAATGGAATAGAGGATTCTACTATTTACTTAATTTCTGCGTAATAGTAATAGAGAATAATAGTATTATCTAAATCAAAATAATGAAGGAGGCCTTAAATGGGAAAAAAGTATGCATTCTATTTATTTCCTCTTAAGGAAGGTTTAATAATTGTAGCCAATTTAGCTGTCTATTACAACTAAATTATTAATTGCTTCCTGATTATATACAGTGTATTTTTAGAATCTGAAGCCTTGATATAATCGCAGGGTGCGAATCAGTACAAATTGCTTTTATTGCTACTCTGCGCCCACTGGAATTATCAGCACAATATTTTCCCATTAATAAAATTGTATTATGCAGTAAAAACCTTTCCTCGCTAATAAAATTTGGATTGAGCAGCGCAGCCTTTTGCAGACAGTATAATTGTAAAAAGATTAAGCACAATCATTTTTCAAGCTATATTGGCGCTATCAGCCTGCTTATAATAGCTATTGTATTTAGAGTCACGTATACTCTACGGATTTCTCATCTTGTCAAGGCTCTCTCGCCTGGCCAATAGGGCTAATTTATGTAATGCAAGCAGCGTCAATTATCTAATATATACATTTTAATATCTGCTTTAAATGATTAAACTAGATTATTCGACGCAAGATTAGAAAATAACCATTCGTTAATAAAGTCAGAATGTAATTGAGTATTTTATTTGCGGTAAACATATAGATAATTATTCTGATTATTGGATTCATTTAGACTAATTAGGTAAACTCGATATTGACGTAGCACAAATTTTATTAATCTTCATGCAATATTCCATAGGCGGGCCTTCTCTTCGTGTCTGCACAATGCCGGGTATAAACTCACGAATAGGCGCAGAGCAGGGAATGCTAACTACAGCTATTAATAAATTTCGTACATTGTAACAAAGTGAATTATCTATTCACGCCTATTTGATTCGCTTGTGTATTCCAATTATTTCTACTGGTCCATTACTAATTTGCAGGTATTTATAGGTGAATTATTAATGCCCGCACAATCTTTTGGCGATTTTTAATGCCTGTAAAACTATATGTACGTTTTTTTTTTTTTATCTTTTGATTTAATGCCATAGCTTCCCAGAGGCTTCAAATGACAGTGTTCCGCTTTTAATGCCTATACTTCTTTGCGCTGGATTAATCAACAATCAACAATTAGAGGAAATGTATGCAATAATCGCCCTTCCCTAACATTCATAATGTCAAAACCGACGCTGCAGCCAATGGTGCCCCGGAATCGAAGATTTGGCAATAATAATTTTAGTGTAACGCAAATTAAAAAAGTTGATGGAAGCAAATAGTTTGCTGCTATTTTAAACCTCTATACTGCCTGGAAATACTAATTTTTAGAAATGTGGCATACAAATGTTATTTTTACTATACACGCTACTCTTTATTTACTGAATCAGCACAAATAGAATCCAAGACATGATTTAAATAAAAAAAAAGATATTTTAATGCGGAAAGATATAAATACATGCTCCTTTTCTTGGTCCTAAAATATGATCTGTATCCTATTTAGTTTATACACCTAACTTCTACTCTGAAATAACTCCAACAAACAAGATATACTTGATCCGCAATCTTATTAATCTCTGTTTGCTTCTTTTATTTCTCTGTCTCCTTTCCTCCCCTTCACATAGCCTGTTCACCCAAATTTCTTTCTTACTTTCTCAGTTTAGATCTTCTGTCTATTTTGAATACACTTCTTTGCTACAGCTATTCTTTTGAGCAAGTTCTGATCATAACTATTTTATTTTTAAACCTTGGCTGTTTAGTTTGCTCACTTTACTTATCATATCTGTATTGACAAACTTCTCCACAATTTGCTTCATTGCCCACTTTTTTTATTTTTAATACATTTATATTAAACGCGTGTATAATCCCATACCCGTTAATTACCCTCTACACTTCTTACCAGCACTGTAAATAATCGGCTCACTTTTAGTCCCTCGCATTAAAAAATTAATTATACACTCTCTAGATACTCTACTAGGATTGTACTTTATTTTTTTAATCCCTTTGTAAATACTGCTTAATTCAAAGTCTTTTTATCTCTCAACGCACTCTGCCTTTTTTTCCCCCTCTCTATTTTCAAAACTTTTAAATAACAATGAGTTCTAATATCAACGCTCTTGACAATAAATCTAACCCGCTATCGTAAGCTACTCTTGCAACAATTACTTATCCATTTGTTGACTTTATGATAGTTGTATACTCTTACCCACCTCTTTTGGATTGCTTACCTCTTATCTCAATTTTCTGACTCTGTCTTTTCATTCAATGCAAAGCACAATATATTCAAAGTTAATCTTGGCCCTCTTTTTAATTTACTTTTATGTTTCTTAAAATTGAGAGCTATCTGAATCTTTTGTGTTTATATATTGTTGCATTTAATCTTATAGTCATAAAATTGTTGTGAAACATACTAAGAGAAAAAGTATCCTATCTTCTAAAGAGTATACATTATCAAGTCTGTATCTTCTTTTTTATTACTATCACCAGGTTATTCAACAGTTATTTACTATTCATTTTCTTAGGGATATCAGCGATAGCTGTTCTTCTGATCAGGGTCTTTACGAAGACGAATTCTTCTATCCAAAAAACGTTGAAGAAGACTTCTGCCGCAACTTCTCTTGCTGCGGACTAATACTTGGTGATCTCCATGATCTGCTACAACACTATGAGAGCTGCCACGTCAAGTTTGAAGACGACTCGCAATCTGTCAACATTTCTGACTCTAAATATTATGCCAACTCATGGACTAAGTCTAGCCCTGAATACAACATGGGCGTTGACGTTCCAATTTCTTTCACCATGTCTTCCTCTAACTCTGATATCATATCCACTGACCAAAGCTCTCTCAGCGATAACATCTCTCCCTCTAAAATAAATCTTGCTCAAAATGATAACTCAGACTTTATGCTTTCTGACTCTGAAGACTTTAGCAATACTTTGGAATTAATGCGTAGTAGCTCTGGAATCGACTCTATCCACTTTGAAAAATTATATGAACAACTAGGCTCTAACTTATCTGTAGATATTGGTTCATGCCTTGATATTGGCTCTGGTATCAACTCTGGAATAGCTACCCCTGCTCTATTAAGTTCCCAGTCTAGCGCTACTGCCTCTGCTGAAAACTCGCCACCACTCAGCCCAAGCCTCAACACCCCAACAATTTCTGATGCTACTAAAGACAGTATTTTTGATTTTGACTTCATGTTCCAAAATACTAACTTTGCTATCAATAACCAAGACAACACTCAGTTCAAGAAAAATAACTTCAATAGACTCAAACTTTCTGGAAAGTTGAACAACCCAAGCCCACTAGGCCTTACATTTGGCTCTTCTGCACTCAGCCTTTATGATGACGACATCATCTCTGCTCTTGCTAACTCAACTGACCCACTCTTTTTGGTCAAGGACGAAACCCCTTCAAATACCTCATCACCCACTGAAACCTCCACTAACAAAGCTAGAAACAATGAGTCTCAAAAAAGATCATTCAGCACAATGCAACGCTCTAACGACGGTGGATCTGGTGCTGCGCCTAAATCTAAGAAATCTAACAACGGAGTAATCAATATCCCAGCCTCTATTAGCGCTGCTATGGCTGATGCTGCTTTCAACGAAAAGGCACGCCAAAACTACTCACGAATTCACAGAGATGATAAACCCCACAGATGTTTAGTTAATGGCTGTGATAAAGCCTACAAAAACCCAAATGGTCTTAAATACCATGCTCTTCACGGACACTGTAACATTGACATTACGTCATGCTCTAAACCTTACAAGTGCCTTGTTCCAAACTGTTTCAGATCATACAAGAACTTGAATGGTTTAAAATATCACATTCTTCACTCGCACTCCATTGTTGACGAGGAATCATACACATTGAACCCTTGCTCAACAACGGCTTCGAATGACGAAGTACTTGTATAAACTGTCTTTTTATATTACTTTTAACCCTCCCCCTCACCATTTATAGACTATTACAACCTGTTACATAATTACATTTCTCGCACTCAACCCTCCCTTCTTTCTCGAACCTGCGTCTACTCCGCAATTAATACTAATTCTCAAGAACAAACAGATATCGCAAAAATAAATACTAAAATAACCCACTATACTTCAAATTAACCTGATTCATAATTAATAATAAATAACACCTCCTTTTTCAAACACAAAATAAACTTTTTTTAAAGAAAAAACGAATTTTTCATTCGAGCTGCATGTAATATAATGTATATCCAACCCAACTTTTTTTTTTTATGATTAACCCAGCCATCTGCAAAGTTAAAATTAATAATAATCAAGACGCATCACAGGCAAAAGATGTCTTCCGTTTCCTGGTAGAGAATTTGAACAATATTTTTTTTATAAAATTTAAATCAATTTGCGCGGGGTTGACACGACCAACATCTACAAGAGAGGTGGGATCAGCGGAATACAAATGCTTTATGTAATAAATAGTTTATAAGTCGATGTGGGAATCCAGCTTTTCATAATATAAAGTTTGTGGGTTTTAGGTTGAATCGAAATTTTTACCTTAATTGTGTTTTTTTAGTACTTTATTTTTTTTTAGTTTAGAGGGATGGAAAGTTATTGGGATTTTAGAGCCTTTGTATCTAAGTCATCTCGTTCATTTTTTTTAATCTCTCCAACGAAAAAAGTAATTGTATGAAATATTGATTAGGTGAAGAGTAGACAGTATGTGTACATTTACTATAATTAGGTTTATAGGTGCGAAAAAGCTACATATTTTGCATCTTTTACCTTTTTTGTTCATTATATTCTAGCTAGTTTCTTTATTTTAAGTATAGGCTCATTTCGAATTTATTTTACTTTATGCGATGCAATAGCGTTTTTCTTTTTACAAATATTATACTTCACTACTATTAAAACTTTAAATAAAAAAATGAAAAAAAAAAGCTTACATAATTTTACATGTATACCGAGTTAGAAGCTTGCATTCGTGAGAATTTGAGAGGTAGATGGGGGGGATGTTGAATCGATTTGAGTATTAAAAAGCAGGTATTAATATTTGAAATATATTAAAATATATGGGCGGTTGTAATTATAAGTGGCAAAAATGTAAGTATTTTGTTATTAACCTTTTAGTAACATGTATTATGAGTGGTTGATAATTGGGAGAGAGGGGGGGGGTGTGGGTGTAGTCAATATTGACGAACGTTATAGTTAAACTGTACCAAGTGTTGGGGATGGAGAAAGGATAGGACAAAAGAAAATGTGGGGGGAGGGTATCTAATAAAAGCAATCTAATGCGTAAAGAGATATATGAATCGCGGATAAGTGAATATGAAAAAGCCATTATAAAAAAAATGGAGAATATTTAAACCTTCAAACCAGAAAAAAAAAAAAAAAAAGTTTTTTTTTAATATATAGTGGACATTTTGATGCATCATACCCATACTCATTTCTCCATCTTTTACACTATCCTTTGGTAGTTAGTAAGGTGGAAATATCTATATTTAAAAAAAAAATTTTTTTTTTTTGTTTGTTTGTTTGCTTGCTTGCGTCACCGTTTTTAAAAAAGATTGATGACACATGAAAAAAAAAAACTGATGTATCCTTACGGCCAAGACATTTGCAAAATTTAAAAAAAAAAAAAAAAAAATTTTTTTTCGAATAATTGATTAAAGTGGATATGGGGGAGGGGGTAGTGGTACTAGTAGTGGTAGTGGTGGGGAGGTGAGGTGAGGAGGGGAGGGGTTTGAAAAACGATCATAGGCAATTTTTTTTTTATAAAACTAGATGAATGATTTCCGTCGCTCATTTAGCAAATAAGAGCATCAAAAAAAATTGTAAAGAAAAAATTTTTTTTACTTGGTGTCGGGACAGGGGATGGGGTGGTATGAGATCTTGAAATAGGGCGGACATTACCTTATTAAGGCTACAAATAAATACAGAATTTTAAATAGGTTAGTTGATAAGTCTTGGTTTTTCATCATTGGGGTATTAGAGTTTGGTACAGCTTGCTCTTGGTATTGTATTTAACAAAGTAGAAAACTGAGGTGGTTAATTATGTATTGTCTTTGTAATAAAAAGATATGTGGAGACTTACAGCTTTTGTTACTTGGGCAACAGAATGTGGGGAGACGATTAAGTACATTTGGAGGAGGGTGTTGGTTTGTGCACTTTTAAGGTCATATACATGATTTAGCGAATAAAGGGCGAATTCAAAAAAATCAGGGACTATGGTAGTAAATATAAATTGCAAAGATATTGTAGACTTGGTGTAATTAATATACGAATGGTTTGGATATAAGAGCGAGAATAGTGGTATTATTATTTATAAGTTATTGAAAGATGATAATAAGGTTATAAATAAAGCAAAAGAATATATGTTAGGGATATGTGAATAAAGCTGAACCAAGGCAGTAAAACTATGTTTTTTATAGTTGCATTACAGAAAGGAATAATAAAAAAGTTTAAATTAAGGTTAAATGAACATGGTTTTACACAGTTGAAAGAAAAAGCGAGATAGGATACAGCCCTTATATATTAAATAAAGAGTCTGGAACCTGGTAAACACAAAATGAATAAGGGGGATGATGTTTTTAAGTTTATAATTTGACAATGCGCTAGTTTTAAATGTAAAGCTTATTTGTAACAACAAAAGCGATTATTAAATTTGAAACTTGGGTAAACGTGTGATTATAATGAGCAAAAAATGACGAAATTGTGTTCAAGACTAGTTTTACTGGAGGAAATATACATGGCTGTATAACTTTAATCTTTAATAACTATAGATCTGACACTACTATAAAAAATTAATAATAATAATAATTAGTGATCGCAATATTAGTCATTTATTGATTATGGAACTTTATAGAAAAAATTTAAAAATTTTTTATTATAGGCAGAACTTTAAAAAAAAAAAAAAAAAGAAGCAAAGTAAGGGTGGGAAGGAGTATGGATGTGACCAATAATTATCGACAAGAAGCGAACGTTTTATTTTCCTTGTATATTTTGGGTAAGTTTAAATGGACATTTGAGCCAATGGAATTGAATATCAAGCGCTCGTTCCTTCTTCATTCTGTTATATATTTGGTAATAAAGTAATTGGCAAGGGGGCTCTAGACGGAAGCAGCACTTTACACTTTTTATATTTGTGGGAGTGGTGGGAGAGAGAGAAAGGGTGAGACAGAATTAGAGGGTGAGGGGTAGAGAGATGCTCAATATATCCGCGGCCAAGTTCCACTTCAAGTGTATACAATAATATGAGCAAACTTTTGTTTTATCTACCGGCCAACCGATTTATAGCGTGCGGCGATTACGCGGAATTTCTGGCCGACGACTACATCACACGTTTCTTTCTCATTTAGTATGTACAGATAAAGAGCTCATTATTGTTTTTTTTTTTTTTTTTTCAAGATGATTTAAATAAATAAGGTTCTGACTGAACAATCTACCATTTATAAAGTTAAAGTTTACAATTTTCGATAGCTACTTTCTTTCAATAAACACTTGCTTTTCTAGAAAATTTATATATATATATTTTTTTTAAAGGTGTCACTATAAATACGATCTAATTTCTCCGCATAATCGTACTGTATTTTCTTTATTCAATCACTTGCATATAAAAAAAAAATTAGATTTAGATTTAGAATTAGGTATCTCTTTTTGATCTATTTTCAAACCCCCAGAAAGTTTTTTTTTTTTTTTGGTGTATTTTGGAAGAACCCTGCTTTTTTTGGGATGGTTTCTGGGGGTGTGTGCGGGGTGATGCGTGAGGTTTATGCCAAGAATGCGTTTCTAAATATTGATACTTTGAGCAGTATTGTATAATCTATACAATATGCATACGTGTCACTCCGCTTTTTTTTTTTTTAAAAAAAAAAAAAGAGAGATGTTTTGGGCAGGAGGTACGCTCTAGAGCATTAAGACATCAACGCCAATAAAACCAAAATTATGAGCTCAACTCTATTATTTTTTCAAATGCGGGAGTGAAATCACTTTTTTTTTTTTTAGCTAATCTAACTAACTATTAAAAGAAAACAAAGTTGCAATTTTAGTTTCTTTTTCTAAATGCGGAATGTAGCGATCTATAGTGTTTACAAATATACTCTCTCTTTTTTTTTAGTGTATGGTGTATATCTCAAATCCACGCATAGAATTAGAATCCTCAAATTTGGAGATGAGTTTTTTTAGTAAATAGCAAAGCAGTGCCTAGCTTTTTTTGGAATACCTAAAAATAGTAAATAAAAGGCCGCCAAGTTCTTGATATAATTTGCTTTTTTGCGCTAATATGAAATTAAATGCTATAATAATACATATTACATATAAAACAAAATTCTCAATGGCTCTCCTCATACCAACAAATCAGCCCATTTTAAATCTTTTTATTTATCCTGCTCGTTGTTCATTTTCTTCCTTATGGCTGCGTTTGTTTATTTGATTTTCGATGTAAATTGACCCATTGTTTATGTCAATTGGGCGCATATGATATCATATATAAGCGGCCTTCGCATACCTCAGCCTCCTAGAAATAAATAGCTGTAATTCCATGTAAAACAATGGCAGTGTTTTATTTCTTATTCGATAAAAAACTAATTTATTGTGTAAATCAGTTAGATTATCGCTGCTGAATTCCTTTTCCCTTTGTGTAAATCGGTCCATCACAAAAGGGCGGAAAGGTATAATAGCCTGAATGATTTGGTTTTATGTATACCGAAAATTTTAGGTAGCTAATATAAGCTAACAAATCGTCCGATGAATTAAGGAAGAGGGAAAATGAGAAAACAATCCAAGCCCTGCATTTTTTGCGAACGTGAATATTCAACCTTGAATCGTTAAGCGAAACAGCGCCCAAAAATAGATAAATAATTGGTAAAGTCTGCTCTATGTTTTATTGTAGTGACAACCTCTTACAAGACCTCAATTTATCTACTTTCTTTACGTCCTTCGGCACTTCAAAGTCATTTTGGCAATAATAACTAATCTGGAACATTTGCCATACTTCCATATTTGTACATATTGGCCAAAGTGATATCATCGCTCTATCCTTATTTGGAAACATTAAAGTTGCTTTTTGTACTCAATATCAATAAATACACACACCACCAAAAAAAAAAAAAGTTCAATCTGTATCTATCGTTTTTAGTCAAGCGTTTAGCTAATTCGCAGCGCCTTTTTTTTTTTTTATGAAGTACAGAAAATTTCTATTCCATAAAAGTAATATCTGAATGCTGTGAACTTTTGTAGCTCCGGCATTATACATTTTACATTTTACCATTAATCCAATATATTGCCCGATTTTGCTCCGCTAATAAAAAAAAAAAATATTTGTGAGAATTAGCATTTCTACCTATTTCAGAAAACTTCCTTCCACTCTCTAATAGTATATGCAACCCAGTATATTATCTATTTTTGACAAATCATAATCATTAAAAAGGGCTCATACGCTATGTTATTTTCCTTTTTACGCCAAATCGCTAATAACGCATAACTAAAAACTTCCATAAAAAAAACAAATAGACTTGTTGCTCTGTCCCTGTCTTTTTTTTTCTTTTTTTTTCTTTTTATCAAATCGATTATTATCTTGATAAGCCATCGATTGCGATCTAGGGTCGAAATTGGACCTGTTCCTGAAGATAAATAGTAGCTGTAATATAGCCCCAAACAGTTCTCTTTTTGTTGAAAAAAGCATACGTAGCTATAATAAAATGCACTTTCTGGCTATCTTTTTTATAAAACCAAGAAAATAACTTTTTCTTAGCTTTTCCTCTAACCTGATCTATTCAACGCCGGAAATAAAATATAGCCTTAATTTAGTTTTGAGCCAGCAACCATAAAAGTCAACGATGAATTTGAACTCGCAATTAGCTGCCAATACACCAAGAAATACAAAGCCAATCATTTAATCAAGCAAACAGTTTGCTGTTTCCACAATTTTTCCATTCGTCTCTAAATAAATTTATAGTCTAAAAATTAAAATTAAAATTAACTAATCAAACGAATAGCTTGTCTTGTGCACAATTTTTCCACTCGCCATCAAATAAAATTAAAAATTGTCCACACACTTCATCCCATAATGCACCTTTTTATTTTCAAGCAGTTGTGATAATGTATAGACTGGGTATAGCAAGACTACTCCGCCCCGCAACCTCTTTCTCCACCATACCACGGTTACTCTCCACGCCGCGCGCACTACCAAAAGAGTTACTCTTTTCTGCACCACGATCGCTGCATATTTCTGCGCATACGCGCAAACGCCCAGACCCCCATAATTGCACCTATCCCGATGAGTTTCATGACTGTACCGCCGAAACTGATGGTAATTTCTGCGCCCAAGAACACGAGTATTCTCCTGAAGAACTTCCAGACACATCCTTTGATGCGACTACTAGCGATGGAAGCTCGACTAGCGGTATAATAAAAACCTCTATAAATAAAAAATTAACAAATCGCAGGGCAGTTATAGCCTTTTATAACAGCAAAATTGATTCAAATATGCTTCTATAAATTAACAGGTTCTACGGTAAAGCAAAATCTGATACAAGCGTTCGCGCAAACTCTATTGACGCGAGGCGATAAGAAAGTGATTGTTGTTGACGACAAGGACATCGATGAGACGTTTATCAGAGGATCCGGCAACGGCGGCCAGAAAATCAACAAGACCAGCAGCTGCGCCCAGCTCATCCACAGGCCCACCGGAACCGTCGTCCAGGTCAGTTCTTAACCCCTCCCCCTCCCCCCTTTCCTCCCCATTTTACCACTTACCTTTGCTCCATTTCTTAACTTTTTTGCCATATATATTTTCAGTGCCAGGAAACGAGATCACTGCACGCGAACAGGAAAATAGCGAGGAAGCGGCTGCTCACCAGACTCGACGAGCTGATCAACAATCAGCACTCGAAAACCGCCGTCAAGATAGATAAACTCAAAAAGGCCAAATCCAAAAAAATGCAGAAATCAAAGAAAAAGTACCAAGCTTTAGACGCCCTCAAAAAAATTAATCTCGATATGAAACTAAAACCTTCCTCATTGGACGACTGATCATTCGCCCTTTATTCTTTTTCCTTCTCTGGCTGTACAATATTACCTCCTTCCTTTTCCCTTTTATTAAACTTATTACTGACTTTTGTTCTATATTACCCTATAGATATATTCTATCCACTCAATTTTTTTTTTTTTTTACAAGTTTGAGAATGAGCTGGTCATTATAATCATAAAATAACTGAATACCAAGTCAGTTTTAGGTTAAAAATAGTATATATTTGTTTATAAATAAATTTCTTTTAAACAGAAAAATATTAAAATAGTGGCTAGTAAATATAATTTATTGATAGTTCAAGAAATATCAGCAAGCTTCTTCACGGTAAAGGAAAAAGCTGTGCGGTGGGTGTGGTTATATGTGAATACAATTACAATCTGGATATACTCTTAGCTGTTGAAAGCGATTCGCTTGGTGGTAATATGTGACGTCTGATATAATCATTGACAAATAATCCGTTAGGATCGCACTTCTTCCTAATTTCGTTAAAGTCGCCGAATCTTGGGAAAGACTCCATGAAATCCGAGTGGTACATCTGATGCGCCTTTGCCCAATGTGGTCGGCCGTCTAGAGATCTCATAATGTCCTCATAGACTTTCCAATATTTCTTGTATGGGACTGGTAAATGGAAAGGTCTGTACATGATTACACCGATGTAGCAGACTGCGCGCTTGTAGCAAGGGCTGAGCCAAACGTCATCTTCTTCAACAAATCTGACCTCAATTGGGAAATGAACACGGGCTCCAGTCTTTTGGTCATACTGCTCATTAATCCACTTTCTCAAAAGAAGTAGTGCAGTTGCTGTGTTTTCGATTGGGATTGCCCACTCATTGACATATTGAGGGAACAAGCAGTCAAAGTTGAACACTTTATAGCTCTCATCAACCCACTCAATATTTTTGTTAAATCTGGCTTTATAATGTTCCTTTGTTATCGAAGGAATACGGTTAGGGAAGAACCTCGCAAAAAAAAGCTGTAGCTGGTAGTAATGGAAACCATACAACTTGTCGGTAAAAAGCGACTCTTTAAGTGGTTGTATTTGTTTTTTGGTTCTGTTCGCTTTCCACAAAACCGCATCATCAGTGTGTGGGAACCACCAAAATCGCACGTGTTCTGCGCTATTGAGGATTTCTGGCAAGTTCGTGAGTATAGTATCCAGTTTTTCAGGAACCTGTGTTGCGTGGAGGTTAAAAGAGGGCTCGCATTGGATTGTAAGCTCAGTTATTACTCCGAGAGCACCCAAGCTGCACCTTGCAGCATCAAACAGATCTTTATTTTCTAGCCTAGAGCAGTAATGTCTTCTTCCAAGACCATCGATTAAAACCAAGTCCAAGATCTAGATAATAAGTTGCATATCCTTTAAGTATGAACAAGTTCAAAATAGGTAGAACGAAAAAGTTATTAACAGTACCATAGATGAAAAACAACCAAAGTTTAGGCCAGTTCCGTGTGCAGCAGTGGATATTACTCCTGCGATCGTTTGCTCTGAAACACTGCCAATAGAGCTAAAAGCCATTCCCCAGAACTTCAAGATTGTATGAAGCTCATTGATGGTCAAACCAGACTCGACGGTTATAGTACTATTTTCGACATCAGCCTATTCAAAGGGGTATATAAAATGAATTGAATCGTGAGCAAGTAAAAAAGAGGAGTTAAGGGAGACAAACCTTTAAGACCCTGTTGAATTTTTTCATGTTTATCATTATTCCTTCTGTGCAGCTAATGTCGGAAGGAGATAATCCAGCTCCGACAGCTTTAACAGAAGATCCATTTTTTCTTGCAATATTGATGATCTGTTATAATAGAGAAAATACAAGAGTTAAATAGGTTTAAGAAAAAAAATGGGAGTTTGGTATAGTTGTATTTTGAGAAGAATACCTGGATTAATTGAGCTTCATTTGATGGAGAGAGGTAGAGATTTGGAGCACAGCTAAAGGTCTTTGACCAATTCTCGAAAATGAATTGTCTGTCAGACCCGTCAACTAAGGTGTCTAATACGAGCTGATACTCGTCTTCAGATAAATCCAACTTTTTTTGGTGTAGCATTTTTAATATTTTAGTAGTAGAGAGAATTAGGTATGAGATTAAAATCAATCGGCCCACCCAAAGTTAGCTCACTTGGCCTTATTTATCATTTCAGGCATGAATTTTTTTTTTCCCCCTCAACTGCGTATGGCATGATTTCTTTTTTAGTTAATTTTGTACTCAGTAGTAAACAAATAATAAAATATTGCCTGAGTATTAGCCCATAGATTGCCCTCTATTAACTCCCCATGCTCTTGTTTTTGTCTTTGGCCCAATATATCCCAAATCGTGTTTTACCAATGGTTAGCCCCAATAACCTTTGTCCAAGACAACAGGAGCTAAAATAAACCATAAAATATTGCTTAGATCTATATTCCCAGCCCTAAACACGTGTTATGATTTGTTATAAATGCTTGGCATTATTGATTTTACTAATACTGATTATTGGCTATAATAACAAGTGATATTGTTAATCAGGCCACTAATACTCTACTTGTGAGACTAATCATCGAAGAAGATAAATCCATTGGTGTATCGAAACTGCGAAACAAAACAGCTGAATAATAATTTAATAATGTCAGATAACGACAGTACATCCAAATCATAAAAGCACAAACCCATCTGAAAATTAACCATCATTCCTCGCATATTCAATAGGCTAAACGCACTCAACCCCTTCATCGACTCTCAGATCTGAGTTTCATAAAAAAAGCAGGTTTAAAATTCTACTCAATATTTAGACCGTCAACAATATTCTTGGCCAATTATACCCTCCCGTAGCCAACACTCCTATACATATATACAAACTATACTTGGTTAAACCATTCTTGAATTACATTTTGTTGGATGAATAATTCATACCTAATAAAATTTATTACTCTGTATCAGTTTGTCTATTTTTTGTTTGGTTTGATAGTTTTGGCAATTACAAAAAAAAAAACTGCCCCTGAAAGAATTAAATTGTTTATAAACTTTGATAAAAATCACATTGCAGAAATTGACGCTGTTTTTTTTTTTTGTATGTTGTGACAATACAGAATTATTTTTCATGTAGTTACTATGGTCTGAAAAGACAAAATTTCTTACAGAGTAACATTTTGGTTAGGCGGTAGAAAATCAGCGCTATAATGCCACAGTAATTGCATTTTTCGAGTATTCACTAAAAGTATTAATATATGTTGATATTTATTTGTTTTATCCATTACTCAATATTAAACGCTGAAAATAAATACCATATCAAAGAAAAAATGAAAATAAATACCAATTCCAATCACTGAGAAAAAGAAATTCTCGATACACTTCAAAGTGAAAATAATTTATCAAAAGTAGATAAAGTGATAATATTTTGTGATATCATTAAAAGCTCTGAAAAAAATATAATTACTATTACAATTGCTTCTAAAAAATAGAAAAAAGTCTTTTTATCCATCAAATAAGGTTATTATTATTATAGAGAAAAAAAATTATAAAATTATATAAGAATGTAAAGTATGGTAAATCTCAACAATTACAACTACTAAATTTATAAAAAAAATTACTGCAAGTGTTTCAAAGATTATAAATAATTTCCCGAGTACTAAAATGAGTTGATTTTGTAGTTTATCATATAGCGATTTGAGGATTTAGAGCCGAGAGAAGATCTTAATCTTTTAAAACTTACATTAGAGATCACAATTGGCGACAAAACACTGCTAAATTTTTCCTAAAAAAAATGAATAAGCTATTATTTGAACACAACCAAATACCTTTTCGAGTAAACTATCATGTTTTTTTATTTATTTATACTGAATTAATTTGATATTATAAATATTTAACATTGATGAAACGTGCATATATCGAAAAATAATGCCAATATTAGCATAATTCTCTTTAGAATAAAAATTTCAGGATATAAGCCTATTATAATTTAAAGCGATTCTATTATTAGGATAAATCTCTACTTGAGGCTGTAAACTAAAATCTTTGACTATCTAAGTATTTTTAAATACTAAAAATTTAAATTTATGAATTAAAAATCAAATTAAACTTATTTGGAGAGTATAGAAAAAAAATAAATGAAACTATTTATATAATCAATAAATTATCAACTAACTTCAATACGGATTTAAAATCTATTCAAAAAGTTTAACCCCTGATTTTAAAATATTAACTATAGCAGATAACGCATTTTATTTTGGATTTTTTATCCTATCTAGTAGACGAAGTATATTTTTTTTTATCATTTCTCCAAACACTGCTTCTTTGATCCTACCTATTTTTCAGTATATGATTTTATCATTTAAAGTGAAATTTCTTAATAAATTATTTGTAAATTTTAGCTATTGCTTATTCAAATAATATACCACTGTATCGAAATTTACGGATAAATTCAAAACATATAATTTTAATAGAATCAACATATGAGCCATTAGAACTTGTCTCTCTAAATTATTAAAGTAGAACTAGGAAAAAAGTATTCTCATGGGTATGTGAAAAAGGTTACTTGTTAATAAGAAAATTTATATAGATTTAAATTTTTTTTATAGTCCCTATAAAAATGTTTATATTTTAGCTATTAATTTTTGGAAATTATTAATGATGTAGTTACAATGAGAATAAAGGCTTCGTATAAAACTACGATAATATATAACTTGGGAATTATCATAACAGTAATAATATTCATAATTCAGTTTCTAACATACAAAAAAGCATAATGACATTGAAAAATAACTCAAATATTATTTTGGGTTTTTAACAATATCTCAATCTTATATAAAATGCCTTTTACTACATTTTAAGTTGTAATAATAATATTTATGAGCTTAAATATTTATTAATGATTTATTGAGACACTTCGTCTATACAAAAAACTTAATTTTAAGGAAAAAAATATTAATTTTTTTTAATCACGAATACCATAATCATCATTCTATTTAAAATTTTTATAGCCTTTATCCTATATTTTTCCAAGAATTAATTTAAAAACATTAATTATTCATCTCAAAGTATGATTATACTAGTATTATTTCTAATTTAAATTTATTTTTTATTTAATTTTTTGGTTTATAAATACTGATTTTCCTGTAAATCTAGATTTAGATTAATTTTTTATAGGTTTTTTTTAAATAAAAAAACAAATAAATTATAATTTAGATGAAGTATAAATAGTAGAGTAATTTGAATAGATTTTCTCCTGACTAATAGTAAGATTCTCATTTAATTTTTTTGTTTTAATCTTTATCCAAAAATTTTAGCTTTATAATAAATTTTTTTTACTATATTACATTACTGATTTTGCAATTAATTTCATTTTATAAATCATTTTTAAATAGTATATTACTTATATTATATATAAACGAACATTTTTGAAAATATTTTTTCCTAAAATAACCAAATCTAAAATTTACACCTAATTAATTCGATAATTTTTTTGATTTTATCCAGCATTATTTTAATTCTTTTTTTTTATATATGGATTCATAATTTATATTATTCATTTATATTTATCGCTAAAAAGACAAAAAATTTAATTTTTTTCTCTTCCTTATGCTTTATATAGATAAAAAATACTATAATCAATGGTGAATAAGTGAGTAAAATTTATATATTATGATAACAGCTTGAAAAAAGTAATATTATCAAGTTATTTTCTTTATGAGCTTAAAAAAATAAATTACTATTAGCTGGATAAAAATAAATTTTACACCTGTAAATTTTTACTACTATTTTTTCGGTTTTAAATAAATTTAATAACTAAAAATTATATATTTACATTTTTTATCAGTGACAGACTATCTTTTTTATTCGATTTGTAATAATATATATATATATTCATATTAATATTTAAAATATTAGATAAATTTATAAATGGAATAAATTATTGGAATTAATTAGTACTGTTTATATATCTAAAATATAATTTGATTATAAAAATACACTATATTTTATAAATAATGTATATTTATTTACAAGAAGTCTTATAGAAATAAATTATATTAGCTTTGTTGTATTTTTTTCATAAAAACACTTTTTATTGATGAATCTTATCATTCGCGATTATTAGGGGTTATCTTTAATATTTGAAAAGAAAAAAAAAAAATTAATAGCGCCTTTTTAATTTATCTTTCCTAAATCTGAATTAAAAATGAAGAAATCAGCACCTGAAAAGAGTGTAATAATATCTCAAAATAATAGGAGTAAGCCAAAAAAATTACTACATAAAATGTGTAAAATATGGAGGCCAATTATAAATCAAAAACAAAAAATATTTCTCAATTTTATATGCCGTTGAAGAATAAAGATTAAATGTTTCATAGTATGAATAATGTAATTTATTTGATAAAATAAATAACAATTTAAAATTAATATCAATATCAATATACTAATATATCATTTACCATTAGTCAATACTAGAAAAATTGACTCATACTGAAAAAATGTGATAATAGTTGAAGCTAATTCATTGAAAAAACGTATTTTTAAGTGATAATACTAAAGAATTCATACGATTATTTTATATAACCTGAATTTATCTGTGAATCTTGTAAACTATTATAAATTTTAATTTAAAATATACCAAGAAGGGTTTATATAGAATATAAATTTTATTTTTATGAGCTTATTATTATGAAAAAAAATTAATTATGAACCCAGTTAAATTTATAATATTAAAACCAAACATATCTTGAGAAAGTTAGAAATTTATATAAACCAAATCATTTCTAAAAGGATAATTATTTATTAAATACTTAAAAATTGCGTAAAAAGAGATTTTACGGAAAACTCGTTCAAACAATTGAATGATAAACTCGGTTGTGGGATTAAATATAATATAATACTTGAATCATCAGATGAATTTAATAATAAATTGATTCTTTCGTAAGGATAAAATCACAAATAAAATTTATCTAAATTTTATTTATAATACATAAATATAATATCATATTATTAATTTAATAGATTTCTATTTTTTTGGATATCGATATGCTTTTTAGATTGTTAAAATTTTTATTAAAATTTACAGGTTAGCTCTATTTATTTTACGACGCTTTCTATTAAATTTCCTATATACAATTTTTTATTGATTCATTAAAATCTCATAATTTTTCCCTTAAAAAAATAACGTAAAAATCCGATAATTAGATTAAATCTGGAACTTAAACATCAAAATAAATTTGAATATTTATATTACCAAATAATCTTACGAAAAGATGAAACAAAATATCACAAATTAAGAAATTTATAAGAAATTAAAGTTAAATATCGTTAAAAATTAGAATTTTTTATAAATTATATCCTAATTAATTTTTTTCTATACATCGACAAATAGAATCAAGAAGTGCTGGATTTTAATTTCAAATGAGATTGTTTTTTTTTTTCAAGCACATTCTCAGTAAAATTAACCTAAAAAAAATAAATATTCATTTTTATTTATTATGTAGAAGAGTCAGCTACTACGGCAAAACAAATCGGTTCTTTTTATAATCTCTTGCATGTATCTTTTATTTATTGGAAGTTATTAGGTTTATAGCTTGATTTATAATTATTATAACAATAAATTTTTGATAAAATTTGATTAAAAAGATTTATTTAATTATGAAATTATAAGATTATCATTATAAAATGTCGAAAGAATAGTAAATTTATATGAGAAAGTTTCCAAAGATTTGTAAATTTATTTAGTGAAATATTACACTCGTCTGTTTAACATTATTCCAATTTTTACTCTAATTATTATTTTTTTTGTTATTTGATCACTGTTTTGTTAATTTTCTGGTTCAGTAGAATCAGGATCACCATTAATTAATAAAAATCAAATATTTTACTCTTAGCAAAAATTTTAATTCATAAACTAGTGAATTAAATCAAGGACTAACTTAATTTCAGATATATTAATTTATTTTTTGGAAATTTCAAATAGTATTTAAAAGTGTTTCTCAAATAACACAAGATTTTAATCTCAAGTCAAAAGCTTTCTATTATAAGTGTTCTATTCTAACGCTTTATTATTGAAAATAATAATAATAATTAACTTTAGACTAAATAAAATTTCTTTATTAATATAAATAATTTTTATAGGCCGATATAGAAAATAAATACCGAATCAGTAAATAAACAGTGTACTGATTAAAGATATTTCAATATTAAATGAAATAATAAGCGCTGATTATTACTCATTCATTAGTTATGAAATAAGAATTTTATACTGATAGAATTAATACACATTTTTAAGAAAATAGTTCAAAAAGAAAAAAAATATCCTATAAAAATTATGGCATAATATTTTTTTCCCAATTATCGAATTTATCACTTTTAATATTATTAAAATTAAGTTTTAGTGAAGAAAAAATTCTATGAATAATATGATTTAGCGAACTAAGTTTGATATTGTGATCTTTCAATTATATATTTGATAGTTACATATTTTGAAAAAAATTAAAGTTTATTTTTTCATACATCAAATATTTTTATAAAAAAATATTTACAAATCATCAAGAAAAAAATTCATCAGTAATTCTGAAAGAAAGATAAGTTTCAAATTTTATGCAGCTAAATAATGAAAGATTTTACTTTTTTTTTCGCTATTAATTAAAAAATAGATTCAAATATTTTATCAGATGTAAATATCAATTCTTTTTAAATTCATTGATTAAAATTTATATATTTTTATTCTTAGTAAAATAGTATTGAAATGCATCAAGATGCTTCATATTTGTTCATTTTCTAACACATTTTAAAATATATACGAGGTATTCTCAGTATGAGAGGATAAATTTTCCCTGTAATATTATATTTAAAAGTATTTAAGTGGAATCAATGACTAAAATATTTGATACATTTGATATTATATGGGAGGTTCTTTTTGAAAGAGCCATTTTATAGATTAGTTTTTCATAATATTGAAATTTAATATTTAATTTTTAACCAATAAAAAAACTGGGTTTTATTTTTGGCAAAAAATACTTTAATATGAAATAAATAAATAAAAGAACTAAAATGAATTTTTAGCTCCACCAATAGCATTTAAAAAAATTATTACCCAAGCCAATAAAATTTATCTACAACAAAGTGCTTTTTTTCTTTCAGAATCTCGCATATACATATCGAATTTAAACCCCAAATAAAGTTTTAATGAGGCAAAAAATATAATAGAAAATACTACACATCTAGAATTAATCTTTATATATTTCTAATTAAACACTTTCAGGATTGTTTGGCTTTTTTTGAACTGCCAAAATTATCCAACCCAATGGCATTTTTATAAATCATTATAGAAACGTAAATATTTATTGACATGAAATTAAATTAATCAAATAATAAAATATTGATGCTTGGTTTATACAATTTTGATTTTTTTTCTTTTTTTTAAGCGTGATGGTTCCAGGTAGGGTTAAATCCAATTAGCGAATAGTGATATTCACATAATTAACACGCAATTAACATATTTATTAGGAAATTACGTAATAAAAATATTTTATTAAAATATTGTTGAATATATGCCTGATTAGCTCAGTGGTAGAGCGTTGGTCTTGTATCATGACAACCAAAGGTCTGGTGTTCAATCCACCAATTAGGCATTATTTTTGGGAATAAAATTCTGAGAAACTTTTATTATAAGCATATTTTTTGTGGTATTTTTATTGCAAACCTATAATTCAAGCACTTTTTTTTTAGACTTACGTGTATCAAATTACCATATAATTTAAAGCTAGTTTTTTTTTTCAACTGGATTGCTAATTTATGGACAAAGGTTCAAAAGATTGATTATTCAAGGGTTTTTATACTAAATAAAGTATTTTTCAAAATCAATAAAATGAACAAGCATGAGATATAATACAAGTTAATTATCAAACGCATTATAAGAAATATTAATGTGAAACACGCACTGTAAGCATGCTAATGAGAGTGTAGAACACTCAATGTTAATATGTTACTGGTTGGCAAATAATAAATCGTATTTTAGATGAATATTCTAGAATTCCTCTTGAACATTAATCACGCAATTGAATTTTTTTAGCTCTAATAAAAAGCGGGGAACTAACTTTTACAGAACCAACCTTTCTAAGAAAAACTATAGATGTTTTAAGATATAATCGATGTATATGTATTTTATTTTAAATATATTTGAAAAAAAGCTTCATTTTAAACAACGCCAGAACTGAAACTTGTATTAAAGCTTTTAATCTTAGTATGATTATTAAGGGGGTTCAATACTTCTCAGTATAGCAAGAAACAATTTCTAAAGACTTTATTTTTTTAAACACAGGATTTTAATGGTACAATAAAAGCTCTAGATAATAATTGCTAATGTAAACTGATTATTTGAAAAAAATATAGTAGGTGCAAAGCATGTAAAACCCAGTAAATTATTTTAAAATATATTCTCTTACCTTCTACGTGTTTACAGGAAATTGGGATCAATCTACCAACTGAAAGATCCATCCAAGCTTTGTTTCAAGTAGGCTGGATGACTGAGGTTACAAGTAGTCATGGAATTAAGCTCGTTTCAGCAAAATCAATTTCGCAGAGAACATTAGGATCCCACTCTCAAGATAAATATAGATAATTAATGAAAAAATAAATCCCTGTTTAATAGTGAGATTGGTCAAGCTGACTCTCCTAAAATAAGCTCCTAGACGGCTGAAATCCGTATTGCTGTCGACCGCTGGACTTGTGCACAGAGTTTTTTCGAGACTGTACTAAACGAATCGGTTCCTCCTGTTTCTAGATGGCCCTTCTCTGAAATCTCTGTCCTCCGAATCGCTGGTCGTTGCCTTCACTATACCAGACTAAAGAAAGCGTAAAGCTATTTTGAATTATAGTGTAATGCACTTTGGAAAGTACACTACTTAAGCCCCTAAACCACGGCAAGATGCTTGATTTTAGATCAAATTTAGGAAATATGTCAAAGGATAAGCCTTGATAAGCTTAGATAAAAAGTGTATATGAATTTGAATGTAGAGTTTGTTTAGTTTAAAGAGAATAGCCATGAGAAGGTTGCGCCTGAAGCAGATCGCAATTATTATTTCGGCAACTAAAATATTTGTTTGGTTACGTATTTTGAGTTATTTAACCTAGATCCCACCTTAAATTTGGTTTAGTAGGAGATAGTCATTTTCATTGAATTAAAAATATAGTTCCTTAATTCTTACCAGAATTTATATGCATTTTTTTTTTTGCTAGAATTAACGATGGGTGTAGGTCAAATACTTTTTAAAATAGTTATTATGATTAAATTTATTTAAAATTGGGAAATTAGAATCGTTGAACAAAAAAAATAAGTTAGAGATCGTATAAGAAACTTTATAAATAATATTCTAATTATGATCACTATACAGTTTTTGTATTTAAAGTTGTTGGTGTGTTAGTTTGGATCGCTGAAAGTGCTGTTTTTAGTAATAATAGGCATAATTAACCTTCAAGTATTAAATAAATATTTTGTGGATGAAAAACTAAGTATAAGAAAATTCACACGAGTTTAAAGTTGTAAAATGTTATATGTTTATAATTATAAAAACAAAATTTTTTTTAAAAATTGCTAGGTAAAAAAAAAAGGAAGTTAGTTTAGTATTGAGCTTTGCTTTCAACGAATTTTGCTATAGCATCTGTATCATTTGGAAGATATTCACAGCGTTGTTCTTTTTGGAGGATACCAACAAACTGTTGTGGTAGCAGTGGGTTGATGTCAAATTCAGGGAAGTCGCTTGAAAGGGACTTTTCAACGGCTTCAACAAATTTAGATGGGTGGGCGGTTGAGAGGCATACGCTGATGTAGTCGCTGTAGCCAAGCTCGTTCGAGATTTCATCACGCATAGTATTGGCTAAGTTTACACCTACAGCAGTATGTGGGTCAAGAAGGTAATTCTTTTTAGAGTCAGAATCTTTGATTTTGTAATACTTGTTGATTGTTTTAATGGTTTGGTCGTCAGATGTGGTGCCGGAGCTAAATTCCTTTCTGGCTTTGATCAATGAAGCTTCAGATACTTCAAATTTTCCTGTAGACTTCAAGTCATCCATCCACTTTGAAATAATTTGGCCAGCTTGGCTAATACGATCTTCTTCTGTAGGGCCAGTGGCTTCGCATTCGTAGGCAATATACCAGCAGAAACGTTCAAAGTTTGAAGAAATGAGTATGTCCATAGCCGGCGAAGGGGTTTCCAATACACCTTCAACTCCCTTCTCGTATTTACCAGTTTTGAAAAATCTGTCAACAATATTGTTTGAGTTAGTAGAAACTACGAGCTTAGAAACCGGGAGGCCTAGTTTAACAGCGTAGTGTCCAGCAAGTATATCACCAAAGTTACCAGTAGGTGTGAAGAATACGATTTTAGGATCAACACGACCAGCTCTTACGATTGTAAAATAGCAGTGGAAGTAGTATACAATCTGGGCCAAGATTCTTGCCCAGTTGATTGAGTTTATGGCGCCTAAAGAATGCTTAATTCTAAAGTCTTCGCGACCAAAGAGAGCTTTGACAATATCTTGGCAATTATCGAAAGTACCTTCGACAGCAACATTATGAATATTGTCATCTAAAACAGTAGTCATTTGTGCCTTTTGGATAGGGGAGACTCTATTATTTGGGTGTAAAATAAAGACAGAGACGTTTTCCTTGCCTTTTAGACCATAAATAGCAGCACTATAATACAGATTTAATATAAATAAATAAAATTCTTGTGTAAAGGCAGAAAGGAGATTAATGAAGAAAAAGAGGAGAAAATTACCCTCCGGTGTCACCACTAGTAGCACCAACGATGGTTAATCTGTGAACGGGATCAGATTCAGCTTTTCTTTGGGAGTTTCTTCTTTTGAGGAAAAACTCGAATAAATTTCCGAGGAATTGTAGGGCAACATCCTTAAAAGCGAAAGTGGGGCCGTGGAATAACTCAAGGATCCATAGATCGCTTTCTTTATCGATTTGGACAGATGGAACGATATCTTTATTTGTGAAAGTGCTGTAAGAGGCGTCGATGATCTTTTTAAGATCAGCTCTTGGGATTTCAGTTTCGTCAATGAAAAGAGAAAGGATCTCTAAGGACAATTGGGCGAAAGAATAGTCTTTCCATTTGGTTAAGAAATCAGATGGGAGCTTTGGTATTTCATTAGGGATAAAAAGGCCGCCATCGGAGGCAAGACCTGTCATGACGGCTTCTTCGAAGGTGTAGCCGGAAGCTTTACCTCTAGTAGATCTATAATGCATGGTTTGGATAAATTAAGATATTCTTGGAAAAGGAAATAAGAGATGTTCTATTATTAAGCAGTAGCTTAAGGATACATGAATGATTAAAAATTGATATTTATAAGCATTTCTTATTTGATTTTTTTAATTCAAGTTAAGCCCTAAAGCTGATTCTAGCTATTATTATTGGCGTATTTTCTTGATTTGGCCGCTTAGAGAATAGTGTATTTGATACTAATTGGCACTTCCTTTATATCCTATAGAAATAGAAACCAGATGGTTGGCAGGATCGAAATCAGCGTGGGATGTCTACTGGACAGAACTGTCTTTCTTTGGGCAATTTGTTAGTAAAGATAAGTCACTAAAAAAAACTAATAAAAATAAGTTACGATTAATACAGGGCTATTATTTGTCATTAGAATATTCATTTACGGCAAATAATAGCCAATGGCCTCGTCAAGATATGTAGCATATCCATTGGCCGAGATTAAAGGTGCATAAATGGAGTTGGAATTCATTAGCGTATTATATCTCTTTGTCTATACCTTAAAAAGTGAAGCTTAACCCTTTCACAGGCGGTAGACTGTTTTTATACCTACAAAATATAGCCAACAGTGTTCAATTAAAATATTTTAATTCCGTGGCTATTTCTATCATTGGTTTATTGTTTATTAGGTGCAAATAATAAAAATACTTTTAAATCATAAGCGAATCAATAAATTATTTTTTTTAAAGAATGTTGGACGGGAAAGGGTTTAGGAGATTCAATAATCAAAATAAAGTT
>LSSN01001689.1:0-34508 GCA_001970855.1 Smittium culicis
CATTGTCTAGTTATAGCTAAGCCAATACATGATAAACGCTAATTCTAAGTAATGGTTGGGTAATTTAAAATAATTTTAGCGAATAGGTGGATGATTTTAATGAGTACGTGTATTGGATGTGTTCTTAGTTGGCCAATAGCTGCATAATATGATGGATTTGATTTGGCCAATTGTAGAGACGTAAACTATAAATTGACCAATTACTGAGGATAATAAATTTATTGTTTGGATGTTTAGAAAATTAGAGGCTATAAGAAAGTTATTGCGAATTGAAAGCAGTTTAAATTTAAATAAGTAATTTGAAGGCGAGTTATTTGTGTATTACTTACGATTTGTTCTTAGATTCAGTTTACTGCTTCTCTAATAATATTTGCTTTACTTCCAAATTGTTATTTAAAAAACTTTATATTAGATTTCCAATAATCGTTCTACCACAAGTGGTTCAAATTTTATCTACAAGTAACAAAGTTCATATAAAGCTTTTATAACTCGAGAACATATTTCAACGTATTATTCGATTCACGATTAGCATATTGTATAGTATAATACTACACCATCTGGATCTAACGTTTTGCTTTTGCTCTTATATTTTCTTTACGAATTTTACTCTCGTTTTATAAACTGACATTCTTAAATATGACTTCTTTATTTTCTCAAAATAATTATTCCCAACTAATAAACCAGGCCTCTTCTAACTACCTCTATGAATTTAAAGCTGGAAGATGTTTAAGGGATGGTCAAACTGATTGGGTCAGACCTGATACGAGAAAAGGCACTTGTTTTATTGAGCAGGATGAAGAGGATGGTATGGCCAAATTTTGCTGGAAGCCAAGGAATGCCAATGAGGCAGAGGAGGTAACTTCTTATTCACCCTTTGCTCAAATATACCCTCGTTTAAAATATAATATGGTTTTTATCTTTATATTTCTAGTCTTGGATAGTTTTTCCTGGCGATATTGTATTCTCAAAAGTTAAAGAGTCAAACGACAGAGTATTTGTATTAAAGTTCTTCTCCTCACCTGAAAGACAATTCTTTTGGATTCAAGAAGCTGACGAAACCAAAGATTCCTCTATCGCTGAAACTGTTACCAGACTCATTAATGGTAAAGATATGGACATAGATATGGACGATGCCGAGAATATTGCTCAATCTGAAGAGAATCCTTTTGAGGAACCCAACGCTAATGCTGATATGAAATCTGATGTTTTGACTTCTGCAATTTTTAACCATAATGAGCAATCTGCTCTTGCCCAAGAAGCCTCAACCAACTTAAAAACTACTCTTTCAACTGCCGCTGTTGGTGGCGTTCCATCTAATATGGCCTCAACATCCTCTTCAAGAGTCATCCATGACGATATAACTCCTATTAATTCCTTGAAACCAAACTTCCAGAATCTAAAAAGCATAATTGAAAACATCCGTATTCCTCAAAGTTACACCAATTCTCCCTTAAAACTGAATGATGTAATAACCCCAGGAGTTATCCTCCCATTACTTACTGATAAAGAGCTTTGCGATGGTACTAATATTAAAGTTTTTTTTATCATAACCTTTCTATACACCTAAAAACCATAATTTAAATACTCTGATAAAATTAATATTAGCATTGTTCCCTTGCCTTCCCGAAGGAGTTCCCAAAACTAAAGAAGAACTAGAAAATACCATTAGAAGCCCCCAGTTTGATAATGCCATCCAGTCTCTTTCGTACGCTCTTGAATCCGGTCAAATGACTCCTCTAGCTAAATCGCTAGGTACCCTATTCTCCATCTAACTTCCAATCATATTCACTAAAAATCAATCAATCGATATTTACAAATATATTTTTATTTTCACCATAACCCACAATATATGAATCTTACCCCCCTTTTTTTTTATTTTCTATTCTCATAGGACTTCCTGCTGAGGCTTTAACAAGCGTCGAAGGCTTTTTACTCGCAATCAAAGAAAAGGCTGACAAAGAAAATCAAAATCAAAATCAAAATCAAAATCAATAATTTCCTTTAATTATTTTATACTTTTTTTAAGTGTTTACTATACTTAAACTATTTCACATTACATTTGGTCGCTTTGAATACAAATATTTGACTGAAATAAACTAGGTTATAAACCAGTTTACCTATTAATATATATATGAAATTGTTTTTAAGGTTTATATTTAGTATGGTATAATTATTTTTGTAATTCCATTTTACAAAGCATTCAATTTATTTTAAATGCAGTACTTTATTTTTTTTATTTTTTAATAGAGCATTAATAATTATATATTTACATTAAAATTTTCTTATTTGTAAGGCATATGGTTTTAAAGTAGGTTAGCGCGTAGTATTTTTATAGTTTTTAAAACGATTTCTAATTGCTGATTTTAGTTATTTCGCGATTTTTAACGCTTTCAGATGCGGTTGGCTTTTTTTTAGACTACCAAATTTATCCAACCAAACGAATGAATGATGAATTTTTTTAGAATGATAATATATAATTGGATAAATTACAAAAATTAGCCAATAATAAATAATATTTATATAGATTATCCAATTAAGACTCTTATAAAGGTACAAGGATGTCGGCCCCGGAAAGGAATAAATGTTTTTTTTTGACCTTGGATAGCATATGTCTATTGGTCAGCTTATGTATGATTAGCCAACAGACATTTAGATCAATATATTATTTCGGCCTATCATAAAATACAAAGAGAAGGCCACAAAATTTCGTGGTATACAATAAATATTCGATTCTAAAAATTTAAGCAACAAACAAAAAGTTGAATTGCAAATACCATAGTTTACTTTTTGTTTTAGCTGTCCCTAATCGCTATAGATAAAACCTTATAAAATCAATTTCAATCGACAGTACTTCTATACTGAATCGCTAAAGTTACATAATCAAACTAGAATAAATTTCTAAACGCCCAAACAAGTTCGATTATCTTTATTATTATCTAGAAAATTAATGGAAAGAATACATCAAGAAATTTCAAGAAAACTCAATGATGCCGTTAAAAGTCAAGTGCTTGCAGATAAAATAATTCAATTCGCTCAGGATGATTCCTCATTCACAACTTTCAAACTGCGCTGCAGCGCTTTTGCCAGGCTTGATGAATCTTTCATGCATGAAATCTACGAAAAAATTCAATCAAATTCTTCGAAAGCAAATCAAATAGACTCAAAAACATCTTTAAAAGATGAAAACCATACCCACAGAACTAACAATCAACACAGCGAGCAGCAAGGTGGTCTAATAATTATGAAAAAAAAGAATAATGATCAAACCCCAACACGTGAGAAAAAAGCATCTCTTCTCGGTCTAGACAAATTAGCTGAATATAAAAAATCAAACGACTCCAACACACTCTCTTTTGCCGGTGTTTCTGATTACTCAATCCCAGAACCTATAACTAAAAAAACTCAAGCAGAAAATTCTGGTCCAATCGAATTTAAAAAACCTCATTTAAACCTATCTAAAATCAAAAGACGTATCGAAACTCCTTCCGTTGGTACTGGTTTGACTTCAGCTGCCGCTGGCAGGCTTGACGAACGTAAGAGAGCTAGTAGAGTATCAGATAAAATTTCAAGTTCGATCGTCATTTCCAGTTCAAGCACCCATTCTAAGCGCAAGAACGAAAATGATACCGCAGATAGCTCTAGATCCGATCGATATAGAGAAAATAACAGATCAGGCAGAGATAGTTATAAAAGTGACAGGTACGAGAACAACAGACATAAAAATAGAAAACACCGAGATAACAGTACTACTGAAATAAGATCTGATTATGATGACAGTCATTCGCGTAATAGTAGAAATTATAGACAAAATACGCGTGATTCAAGAGCTGATTCAACGCCCTATTCTAGGGAAAAAACTGATAGCAGCAGATTTCTCACTAAAGACTCACAAAAAACTATCGCTTCTGGAGGTAAATATAAATTTTTTATAAAGTTCATTCATTATGATAGTTTATTTTAGTTTCGTGATTTTTTTATTTCTAAGTATTTATTCTAAATTGTCTATATCTTTAATACCTTCGCAAAACCGCCACAATATTATCCTTCAAATTTTATTCTTTTTTATTTGATTATATAGATAATAAGTACCAAGATTCTAGTAAAAAACGATCTGAATGGGATTATCCGACGCCAAAAGTTAGCTCTAGTCGTTATCGTGATACAATACCTGAATACCCGAGACAATCTACTAGAAATGAAAGGCCAAGTACACGAGTAAACACTAATTACCGCTCTTCAGATAACAATTTGTCGGAAATCAATCCTCAAGATGAAAAGAGTTGGAAGGAAGAACAGCTCAGACTTGACCGCGAGTGGTATAATATCGATGAGACTGGTGCACAAGACGATATTCACAACTCTTTTGCAGATTACATAACATATGACAACGATCGCGAAAAGAAATTATTGCATACAAACTCAGACAATTCGTCTGAACCTAAAGACTCTCTATCTGCACGCCAAAAACAATATAACCAAGATACGCAAATGTGGGAAAGAAATAGGCTCTTGCAATCTGGTATTGCCATGAACCGTTTGGAATCTAATGATGATAACGAAATGTCAGAAGATCGTGTTCACCTACTCGTCCATGACATCAAACCCCCCTTCTTAGATGGTAGAATGGTTTACTCTACCCAAATTGGCACTGTCGCTACTGTTCGTGATCCTACCAGCGATCTTGCAATCTTTTCAAGAAAAGGTAGTAGACTCGTTATTGATAAGCGATCTCAGCGAGAACGCGAAAAAGCTACTGCTGCTGCCGCAAATCTTGCAGGAACTGTTTTAGGAAACGTTTTAGGTGTCAAAGATGCAGAAGTAGAAAAGGAAGAAAATAACTTGGATGCGCTTGAAAACCCACAATCTCAGTCCAATAACGATAAAAATGGCGATAATAATGATGATGATTCCTCTAAAAACTCTTACTCAAACTCTTCGTTCAAAAATAAAAGTAAAACTTCAGAGTTCTCTTCAAATAAAAAATCTACTGGGTCAAGTAACTTTTCGCTCACTAAATCTCTAAAAGAGCAGCGTGAGTTCTTACCCGCTTTTGCCTGCAGAGATGAGCTCATGCGCATAATACGAGACAATCAAGTTGTGATTGTCGTCGGTGAAACAGGATCAGGAAAGACTACTCAGCTAGCACAATACATGTTTGAAAATGGATTTGCCAAATACGGACTGATTGGATGTACACAGCCTAGACGTGTTGCCGCTATGTCCGTCGCGAAGCGTGTTAGCGAAGAAATGAACGTCACTCTTGGTGAAGAAGTTGGTTACGCCATTCGTTTTGAAGACTGTACTTCCTCCAAAACAAAAATCAAATACATGACTGATGGTGTCCTGCTGCGCGAATCTCTAAACGAACGCGATTTAGACAAATACTCGGCAATAATCATGGACGAAGCTCACGAGCGTGCGCTAAATACTGACGTTCTCCTTGGTCTCCTTAAACAAGTCGTCTCGCGCAGGAATGACTTGAAGCTTATTGTCACTTCTGCAACTATGAACGCCGAAAGATTTTCCAATTTCTTTGCAAATGCACCTATATATACCATTCCTGGTAGAACTTTTCCAGTTGAAGTTCTTTTCAGCAAAACTCCTTGTGAAGACTATGTCGAATCTGCTGTAAAACAGATCATTGCTATCCACCTATCGCAGCCTCCTGGCGATATTCTAGTATTCATGACTGGTCAAGAGGATATTGAAATTTGTTGTCAAGTTGTAACAGGTTACTATTTTACTTTTATACATGTATATAATCATCTAGCCATTCTTTATCGCCTTTTATACTTTTTACGGCATTTATTTAAATCCAATTGCACTTTTTATCTATATAGAGAGACTTAAGGAAGTTGAAGGATCGCCGAAGCTTTCAGTTTTGCCAATATATTCCCAGCTTCCCGCTGATTTACAATCGAAAATCTTTGATACTGCCGAAGCAGGTGTACGAAAAGTTGTTGTCGCAACTAACATCGCTGAAACATCGCTAACGGGTAATGATCAATTATATTTGGTTTTTATAACTTTTTTTTTTTTTGAAAATATTTTTCTTTATTCATTATATACTTATTCACTAACATATTACTATACTTATTCTCGTTACTTTACTTATTTGTATCTGATTTTTCTTATTTATTTTATTTTATTTTATTAGTTGATGGTGTTAGATATGTAGTTGACTCTGGATACTACAAACTCAAAGTTTACAACCAAAGAATTGGTATGGATACTCTTCAAGTTACACCGATTAGTCAAGCAAATGCTAATCAAAGATCGGGAAGAGCTGGGAGAACAGGTCCTGGGGTTGCTTACAGACTGTACACTGAATCAGCTTTTAAAAATGAAATGTTTATTAGCCCCATCCCTGAGATTCAGAGAACTAACCTATCTAACGTTGTTCTTCTTCTCAAATCCTTAGGGATAAAAAACTTACTCGAATTTGATTTCATGGATGCACCTCCACAAGATAACATCTTAAATTCTATGTACCAGCTTTGGATTCTAGGAGCTCTTGACAATATGGGCCAAATAACTGAACTAGGGCTGAGGATGGTTGAGTTACCACTAGACCCATCTCTTGCAAAATTGATGGTTTCTGCTGTGGATTTGGGTTGCGTCGCAGAAGCAGCAACGATAGTTTCAATGTTGTCTGTGCCATCAGTATTCTACCGCCCAAAGGAACGAGTAGAGGAGTCAGACGCCATGCGAGAGAAATTCTTTGTCCCTGAATCAGACCACCTAACCCTTCTCAACGTTTATTCGCTTTGGAAATCTAATGGAAGCCGTGACTACTGGTGTGCAAAACACTTTATCCAGTCTAAATCGATGCGCAAAGCTCACGAAGTACGGTCGCAGCTTATCGAAATCATGACTAACAAATTGAAGATCAAGTATACTTCCAGCGGCAAAGATTGGGATATTGTCAGAAAATGTATTTGTAACGCATATTTCCACCACTCTGCGATTGTTAGATCGCTTGGTACTTATAGAAACTTGCGAACTGGTATGCCATGTCACTTGCACCCAACAAGCGCTTTGTATGGAATGGGATGTAAGTTTTTAATTTAAGCTTTAATATTAAATATATTATACATTTACTTGAGATAAAATATTTTCATTTGCTTCTTGAATGCAATGTGAATACACATATTCTAAAAATAGAATATACCCAAATCCTATACTAGATTACCTATTTTATTTTTACAAATAGATACTCCCGATTATATTGTATACCACGAACTTATATATACTAGTAAAGAGTATATGCAATGCGTTACCGCTGTCGATCCACACTGGTTATCTGAAATGGGTCCCATGTTTTTCAGTATCAAACAGACAGGCTACTCACGACTAGATATGCTCAAAGACAACTCAATAATTCAGAAAAATTTGGAGATTGAGCACCGTATAATGACAAAACAAGACTTGATGGAAAAGAATGCCAACTCGTCACTAAATAGGCGGATGAGTAAAACAGGATCGGTTGGAAGTAAAAGGCGAAATGAGATAGTTACACCCGGACTGAAAAGACGAAACTAATAAAAAACTGTTTATGAAACTTTTGAAGCAGAGGAGATCAAAATCTTGGCTGCTTTAAAGGTATGCTAATGATGTATAAATTCGGGAAATAAGTGTTCCCTTTTTATCTGAATAGGCTCAATCTTTTATCAGAGTAATAAAAATAGATATAATAATAATTTTTATAGAGATGTTATTTCTAATTGTGTTGAAAACAATTTATTTGTAAATCGTAGTTTAACCAAAATTTATTAATTTATTTGGTATTAAATGCAAATGCCTTGAATAAAAGTTTTTTAAGAAATTATAAATATACGAGACAATATTAAGTAGATATCTTCCAAGCAAGTTATTTTGTGGTAAGTGGGTTTTAATAAATATTATACTGTGTAGTTCTTGCAAATAAAAAAGGAGCTAGGTAAAAAAAAAAGAGAATATTAGGAAGTGTAATTATTTAAAAGAGTGGAGAGGCCGGGAAAAAGTTCACTAAAATGAAAGAAGAAAAGAGTAAAGATGGGGAGTCTAAAGCACCATTATGACTGGTTTTTGAGAGTGCAGATAGGGAGATTGTATTGTTGGAGCATCCAGTAAGGTCTATTTATACCTTTCCAAGCTTCCTCGCTAATAGAATCGTCGTCAACAACGACAGGGACGAATTTTGTATCGACACCAAGCAGATTCAAGTCGTAGTTAACGACTTTGCAGTAAACGTCGTGGAAGAGCAAGTTGTGGCCGCCAAGACCGTTGAAGAAAGAGTAAATACCAGTTGGTTCGAGAAGGATTTTATCTTTGGTTCCAAAAATCGAGGTGTGGAACTGGTGAAGATCTTGGTAGAATTCACCAAAAGTGTCAAAGAAAATGGCGTCGAATTTCCCAATTTTCTGGAGTTCAGATAACTTATCTTGCCATCGTCCAAATAAGATAATGACATTTGGTTTTTTGTCCCACCCTTGGCTTATCATGAAGTTGTACACATCTTTGTGTGCTTCGACTATGACATGTAGCTTTGGGTTAAAAGTCTGCAAAATTGAATCAATTATTCCCATTCCAAAACCCACGTTTAAAACTTTTAGTTTAGGCTCTGATGTAGATGTAGGCAACTCGTCATTTCTTTTGCACATTGCTAGCGCGTGTTGGTACATTATTGGCTCCTCCCATTCCATCATAACGCCGTTATTTTGAGCATCGAGTAATCTATCACCAATATAAGTTATTGGAGCATTCAAATAGTCAATGTTTGATATATTGTCCTTATCAATGCTAGCTTCTTTTCCTAAATCTTGGGGTACTTCGTTGTTTTCTTTAATACTCTTGAATTCGTCGGTGCTCGTATCGACAGTTGTTATTGGGACATTAGATTTTCCAAGCTTTTTTAAAACCAATTCAGTTTTATAGCCAAAATCTACGAGATAATCATATGCCTTCTTGGAATTAGCTGTTTGCAAAGCATAGTCGCCAGCCGAATATTTACCATCATCAATAGAGTTCCAGGGAATTCCCGCATTTAGAACGCATTCGATAGTTTTGACGTCTCCACTTGCTGCAGCGAAGTGTAGAGGTGTACGACCAGTTTCATCAGAACAGAAAACAGTAGCACCGGAATCGAGTAGCTTTTGAACCAATTCAGAATTGCCGTCGTAGCAGGAATTCAAAAGCTTAGAATTTAACTCTAATTGACTAGATTCCATGTTATTTCAGGTATTAAAATTTTGATATTATTAAGTTTTTGCAACGGATTTGTATACTAGTAATGTATTATAAGCTCATTGACTATGTGGAATATAAGAAGGATAATACACTCTAAATATGTGACTATATTTAATGTTGAGAAAAAAAAGTATACTTTCATAAAATTTATACTACTAAATTATTAATAATGAAAAAATTTAATGATCCAAGCTATCTATTGGTAGAACAATAACTTTCTAGTGCAATAAACCGAATATAATTTATTGTTTTAGCCAATTATACAATGCTAACTTGAATTTAGATAATTAAACGGTGATAAAAATAAAAATAAGATAATGAATCCAATTAATGAATTCCTATAAAAACTATTCGTAGGAAACGTGCAAATCAATTAATATAAAAAAGTAAATATAAAGTTAATAAAGGCTATTGGCTACCGGTATTATAGCGAATAATTATTATTGATAAAAGCAAGCTTAGACTTTGTTTTTTTATTTTTTATTATTAATCACGGAATTTTTGCATAGACTTTATTAGCAGACCAATTGCTAAAATCAGGCATAGAAAAATCCCAAAAAGCGAATCATAATGTTATTCACAATCTATATAAACCATAATTTATATCATAAATGATACATCTAATATAAATCAGCTTTTTTGACTAAAATTTAAAAATCTTAAATAGCATATTTTAGGTATAATAACAGCGAATCTATAAAAGCTAATTCGAAATGAGTTCCGACTTGAAAAAGCTGCTGATATTAAGAGTGAAAAGGAAGAGGAATGAAGACCCTTTAGATGGATTTGGTAAAAATAATTTAATAAGGATTTGATAAGCATATAATAATGTTAGCCTTTCTACTCTCTATTTAATATTAGTTAACTAGAATACTATTTGCTTATCTTTTGATCATATTAATGTGCAGTTATACCCGAAACACTCGAAAAGAAGAAAAAAGAAGATTGTAAGCTTAATTAGTGAGCATACTCAAAAAAATTTTGAGAACCTAGATATTTCACTATTTATTCAAAGGAAGTAAAAAAATTCCTAAACTGCTATACTCATATATATTTTTTACATTTGATTTAGCAAATCTACCGGAATGTTTTAAAATTTTTGAAACCGTTTCTGCTTCGGAATACGACAAAGGAATTCGCGCGAACGTTAAAGTAAATAATAAAAAAACAAGCAAAAATATACTGTCCAACTATATAAAATATATCGAATCAGTATTTTTTAATTCTAATAAAAATTAATTGGTAATAAATAATACTTTAAATTGTTTTTATTGTTATTTATGCTATTTTATCATAGAATTTACTCGTAAATAAAGACATTGATGTATTCAATTACAACAAAGAAAATATAAAAAATCAAAACGAAATGTTCTTATTTGAAAACAATTATGACATATACGACGCACATATGTCAGATATTGCTCCAAAAATTCAGTAAGTAATTCTACCAACTTTTTCTTTTTTAAAAATAAATACTAAAATTATTTATCTAATAAGTATAAAATAATATAAAAATACATAAAATTTTTATTGATCAAACAACTATCTCTCTATGAAAGCCGATTTATTGATTTATCGTCTTTTCTTATTAATTTTTGATAACTTGGAGTTGTTATACTTTTATTTTAGAAGCAATATGTCTGAACCAAACTACACTGGCCATTTTACAGCTAAAAAACCAGAATCTTTTAACCAAATATCTTCCTTAATTAAGCCATTACGATCTACTGTTATAAGTAAGCATTTTTAGCTTAATTCTTATAATCATATATGCTATGCTGGTGGATTTTGTTCACACAAATCAATTAATTATATTTTAAAAGATTTTTTTTAAGGATTGACTATCCATAATATTATTTCTAACTATATTATATATTATATATTATGTATTTAGCTTTTAATTTTTCTATAATTTTAATTTTTATTTTAAATTTCTAAACAATTAACATTATAAAAACATCATTAGCAAATGTAAAAACCGATGCTTCAATTAATCATAATGAAATAAAAGACTCGGATGACGACGAAGGCGAAGATTATGTTTATGACCTTTATTATGGCGCTAAACAGCCTATAGCTTCTCAGGAAGATATATTTGATAACAATGCCAAAGTTGCAACACTGTACTTATTTAATAACTTTTTATAACAAAATATTTCAAATCGGATTTTTTTAAACGTTAGAATATTATACTTGTATTTAATTATGTTATATTTATTTGCAAATTTGAAATCTAGGTTTTGGGACACTAATAATAATATTTTTGCAAACGATGCTGACGATGATAGTGACGAATATCAATCAGACGACTCTAATGGTAATATTAAAAAGCTAAAAAAAAAAAAACAAAAATACGAGCTTAACATTGACTCTTTTTTAGACGCTATTACATTTACTATATTATAGTAAATTGAAATTTTTATTTTTATCTTTTAATATAGCCGAAAACTATTTTGCTAACGATTACCCAGACGAATACAGCGGCAGTAATTTAATTTATTTTTTTATTCTTTTTTTTTTCCTACTAAATTATTATGATTGGTTAGCTTGTTTTAAATTGAAATTTACTTATCCAATATTTGACTTTGCATTTTTTTTATATGTTTTTAGGCGATTTCAACTCTGACTCAAGTGACTATGGAGGTGGTTCAAGCTCAGAAAACGATACTAGTGCTTGGGATTATTAAAATAAGACATTTATAGTATTTTGTGACTTTAACAATGTTAGACTATTTTTATGGGTACCTAGTTAAAGTGTTTTATTTTTTATTTTTTCCGAAATGTATTTCGCAACTTTAACTAATGTCTATAAAATCAAAATAAAATTATTTATCACAATTTCAAACTACAAGCGAAAGAGCTGTTCTCTTAGTTTTAATTCTATTTACTCGATTATTTTCATTTATCGATTTTTTTCATTAATTGTATGCTTGAAAAAGATATCTATTAGCGATTATATACAATGAAATATGTATACATTATGATTGATAATTGTCTTGCTTAAATATTATTTTTTGATTTATAACTTTTAAAAAAATTAAGATGTTTGGTAATATGCCTAATGTCGTATTTAATACTTATAACATTTTAAAATAAGCCAAGTTTAAGATTTTCAACTGCAAGTTATTTAAGCTGAATTATTGAATGCGCGATCCAATTGGTATATTTTAAAGCCTCTCAACTATTCTCACTTTTTTAATCCAATGGGCATTATTAAATCATAAAATATAACGGTTTTTTTCTAGTAGAATTTAAAATTTAAACGAATAATCTTTAATCAATCTCTTCTTTTGGTTTGTTATTTAATTTCTAAAAATATAATTATTTATTCAACATTTGACTTTCTTCAGGACTGTACAAAAAGTTCGTAAATTTGATCACTCTTAAAATACTATAACGTGTATAGTCAATAACTAGAATAGTTGCCAACTAAAACAAGATACCAATTCTAGAATTACCTGTAGGCTAGATGGATACCTCTACTGATAATAATAATACAAGTCAAATCCCAAAAAAAGATAAAAGCACCTCTGTCGATGGCTCAAATACTTTCACTACCACCTCAGATAGAAGGAAATCAAGCCTAGAGATCTTATCCAAGTTAAATGATTCGATACTAAAAAGCCATTCAAAACTACAAAATTCCAGCGAGAACTCTTTTAAAATTGATCCAAACAGCTCAAAGCATGTCGAGGAGTTGCTCAATGAAGTCAAATTAGATGAAAACTACTTCGCACCAGAGGAATCTCGTATGTCGAATGATATCGAAGAATACGAAAAAACAAGATTAGACAACCTAGAAGCCCTGTTTTATCAAAAAGAAGTAGATCAAACACCTGAAGATATTTCTCAACACGAAGGATACAGAAAGAATTACCCTAATTTAGGTAATTTGCTCATAATAAATTAATACTCTGTTACTATTTTTCATCAGTTCTTTTATAGAATCTTTTTGAATTTATATTAAAGCTCTTTTTAATTTAAATTTTTTTAAATATGGTCTTATTTAAATTAGATTTTAAGAGTGCCAAATGGCAAAATAAAAACAAACACTACTTCGTTTTAAGTAGTGCTGGTAAACCAATTTACAGCAGGTAAATAAAAATATTACTGAAAAAAACAACGTACCAGAGCTTATATATCTGCATATTTCTACTTTTAGTTGTTTAATTAATTTAAATTATTTTTATAATTGTCTCCAAACTAGATATGGCGATGAGTCAAAGCTATCTTCATTCATGGGGATAATACAAGCGATTATATCAACAGTATCAGATTTTCAAGATGAAATAAAGTAATCTCTCTGTTTTTCATATAAAGAATTGTTTATGAATTTTATATTCAATTGGCCAATTACCCCCCATTCTCATTTTAGAACGATAGATATGGGTAACAGGAAGTTTGTTTTTTTATTAAAGGAACCATTGTATCTAGTTTCAATAACTCTTAATAGCGAGCCTGAATCACAGGTGTTTTAAAATATTTTTTATTTATATATTGTTTTCTTTTCAGTTATTTTCTTTTTCTTTTTTTCAGATTTCTCAAAGTTCTAGTTTATAATTAGCTATAATTAAAAATTTTTTTCTAGCTTATTACTGAACTGGAATATTTATATGACCAAATACTAAGTATACTTACATACACTCAACTAACAAGAATATTCGAAGTTCATGGAAATTTTGATTTGAGGAGATTATTAGGAGGTACAGAGAGTATAATAGATTCGCTTACGGATAGGATAAATCTTGATCCGTCGTTTACTTTGGGCTCAATAGAATCTTACCCTATGAGTTATCCATCTCGCGAATTTCTTGGAAATCAATTAATGTCTGAAAGAAATAGAAATGATCACAATTTTTCTGCCCCAGCTCAGTCGCCAATCGTATTTGGCTTTTTAACTCAAAAAACAAAATTAATAACGCTGATTCATAATAAGAAAGTTGGATCACTAGCAACAACTGATCTTCTTTTGTTATTCAACATGATTTCAAATTCTTCACAAAATACTAATAGTTCCGAATCAATTTTCCCATTCTGCTTTCCAAAGTTTAACAAGAGTGGCTTTCTTTTTGTTCATGTTAGCGTTATTTTAAACAACAAATCTTTATTTTTAGTCACTAACGATAAATCTTGTTTAGAGGAGCTAAAATTGTACAAAAAGCGAGTTATACAGTCTTTAATGTTAAAAAAAAACTCGACTTTTGTCAATAAAATAGATTTTGATTCATCATTTACTATTCCCGAGCTGTTGAATTTTGGTAAAACCAATAGAACTGAATCGTTTACCCCAAAGCCAATAGAGCAGGCAACAAACCCAGAATCAGAAACCATCTTATCTGCAAATTTAAGCATTCATTCAGCAGATCAAAGCACATCTACACAATCAAAAGCGTTACCACTGAGCATTAGACACAACCTATTGAGCTTACCAGAAAAAATATTCAAGCGTAATAACTCATCGAGTACAACTGTTAACGATACATATGCACAGAGTTCAGATCAGAGAGGGTATCTAGAGAGTTTAAACAGTAGAAGTAAGGTTTATTGGATTTTATTCAAGTCCAAAAAGTACAACCAGCATATAAATTTTTTTGGGGACGCGATAATTGGCGAGTTGGTACAAGTAGCAGTAGGTAGCACGGGATATGAGGAAGAAACGTGCCTTGAATTGGACCCATTCGCAAACAAAACGATTAAAAGAAGCTTTGTTGGGTTCAAGAAATGTATTGAAAAGTTCATGAAAAGTCGGAAACTTCAAGCTAGCTCATCAAACTTAAGCGATGTATATTCTGGGTCAACAGTATCATCATCATCGTCAGCAGCAGCAGCAGTAGCAACATCAGAGGCGGATAGGCAGCAGTCGAGGCAACTTGCAGCGATAGCGTGCGGAAGCGAAACGACAGCTGCAATGGGCGCCAAACTCGTATATTTTTCGACAGTTTTCGAGCAGATTGTTTGCTGGAGCTCAGACGACGTTGAAGTGTACGTGTCGTTTCACACCGAATTCAACATCGAGTTGCTCGTTGAGCTTATCAACTCGCTGGTTAAATTGGTTAAAAAAAACATCGACTACTACTTTGTCACCAACTCGCCCAGCTTTTAAAAGAAGTGTATTTCTATTTATTTTATTTTATTTCGACAATATAGCATTTATTATGAAAAAACAAATTGTTGCAACTCTTGAATGTAAATTTATTATTATCAATTTTTTTCTTTTATCAAACCATAATAACAAAATGCATAAATTTAAAAAATCGATAAATAACAGATACATTAGTCATAATCATAAAAATATAAAAAAAGTGAGGGGCTAAAAAACTTTATTTTGAGCAAATAAAAGACTGAAATAAAAATATTAAATAAATAAATAAATAAATAAATATACCAACAAAAAACGTTGGTAAATAAAAAAGAAAAAGAAAAAGGCACTTTTTGTCTAGAAAAATAGTAAACCCAAAAAAAAATAAATAATAAAAGTGGTTTTAGATAGGATATTAATAATAAAACGGGAGGGTATGGAGGGAGAGAGAGAGGATAAATCAGTTGATGTTTGTTTGAATTCTCCAAGCTTTTAGGGGGAGTCTCTCAAGCCTTGTGATGGTAGGTTTAGTGAATAGGTAGAAATTTGCGACAGCAAAGAAGATGCAAATAGCAGAAATTACGTAGAAGCCGTCGTACTTGACAATACACGAACCGCCTAGCGACTGGCACATTTCCTTTCCAGACTCAGAAACGCAGCTGAAGAAGACTTTTTTGTCCAATATTGAGCTGGCAGAGTTTTTTATAATGTCGGAGGAAACTTTGGGGACGGAGCAAGTGGCGTTGCTGAAATAATCGACAGATTCGAGGACGAAGTAAACGGGCCAAGTGCCGCCAAAGTTGCTTAGTGTGTTTAGCAATGTCATGTACGTTCCGCCAATGATAGGGTCAGATATTCTGGTAACGAAAGCGCTGAGTCCAACAAACATGACTGTGCTGGCCATCGAATTTGCGACTTTAACAAGCAGGATGAAATAGAAGTAGTTGCCTGAGCCTACTTGCTTCCCATCTTCGCCCAGCATTGTTGGGAAGTTGTAAACAGCGAGCGTGCCAATAACGCAGAACAGAATTCTGCAGATGAAGGCTATCCGCCATGGTCGCATCGGGGTTCTAGTTTGAGTCCATCTGGCAGCGTAGTATCCAAAAGTAATTTGTACAGGGAAATCGATTAAAATTGCAAGGGCCATGTCTTCTTTTTTGAAGCCCTTTTCGAGCAACTTGAGTTGCATTGCGGAGTCGTTGGGAACAAAGCCGAATTTAGCAAACATCAAGACGAAAATAAATTTGATCATATCTAATTAATCGATTCAAGAGTAAATAGGAAAATGGTTATAGAAAAAGTGTGTAGCTGAACTAGATTAATTGCTTAAAAAAACTAATAATTTATAATAAATAAATATATAGAAGATAGTATAGCTATATATAGTTTTTTTTTTTAAATAAGAGTGAAAAAAAGGTGTTACCAGGTAGTCGGCATATTTGGTAAATGGTTTTGTAAGTAGAAACGATTCCTATATTTTCGTAGAATTTTTTCTAGGAAAACAAAAAAAAAAAGATCAAGAGAAATTTAGATAAATGAACAGGAGAATCAGCAAGCCAAAAAAAAAAAAAAACAGGGAGGAAATGTAATAGATAAAAAAGATATAGATAGAGAGAGATAGGTACTTCTTTGACTCTAAGAACGAGGTATAGAGTGATGATGGCGTAGATGACGGCCCACCATCTCATGTATTGGCCAAGTTGTACGAGACCATAATCGAGGGGCACAGTGCGGAAGTATTTGTTTGAAAAATCGACGGTATTGAAGGCCAAGAAGACGGTGAATGAGAGGAAGTAGCCGCAGTTTAAGCCGATAGTTTGGCATGTTGATGCGTAAGCCAAGTTTTCCTTTGATAAAAGAGTGAGGGCCCAACCTGGATGGTATAAAGTGATAAGAGTTAGGTATAGTGGTATAGAGTAAGAAAAATATATAATTTTTGATTAAAGTGATTATTGATAAAAAGTAAAATGAGATGGGTACCGTCAACAGCAATATCTTGGGTGGCACTGAGCAAGACAATGACGAAGAAAATGAGGGAGATAGTAGTGATATTGGGACCCGGCTATAATAAGAATAAGGGGATATAAGAATAAAGAAGGAAGTGAATTAGAGAGAGCAAGATATATAGTAGAATAAAAAAAATGGGATGAGGAAAGAGATGGGGGTATTACGTTTTTGATGAGGTCGTCGACATGTTTGCCAAAGAACCAAAAAATGGCGGCAATAGCGAACTGGACGGGGACGATCCAAGATTTGCGTCTTCCAAATCTGTTGGAGAAAATGGAGTCGACGATAGGGGACCAGAAGAGCTTTAATGAGTAAGGGTAAGAGGCGAGAGAGAATAGACCTAGTTGGGAGAAGGACATTTTTTCTTTAAGGAGGAAAGGGATAGAGCCACTGCTTAAACCCAAAGGGATTCCTTGTAGCCAGTCTATAAAATTAAAAATTAAATGAAGAGAATTAGCGAAAATGATACAATTTTGGTAGTTGTAAATATTTATGGGGAAGGGAGAAGAGGATATGGCTTACACAAAGCGATGAGTAGAACGACGTTCCAAAAGTCGTCTTGTTTTTTTGAGGTGTCAAGATGCTTATTTTGAGATTTTTTGCTTTTTTCAGAGTAAGAGTCGAAGTTGGATTTAACTTTTTTTTTGATAGAGTCGACAGAGAGGTCTTTTGAGAAACTGGAGGCTTTAGAGACGGAGGTGCTTCGTGTTTTGTCAGAGCCCTTAGAGAAGCCAGTGGCGGTTTCAATAGAGGAGTTGTTATTGTTGTTGTTTGTGTTAGCCATATCGATATTGAAACTGTTTTGGATCTGCGGAGAAGTTACAGTGATTGCAGTACTGACAGATTTTAAATCGAAGGAGGATATAATGGGAGCAGGGGTGGGAGAGTTGTTTGTAGAGAGAGGGAGTAAAGGGGACCTTTTATTTATTGCGTTATTTTGGGGTTTATATTCGTTATCGTTTTCGAAATAAAAATCAATTTTCTCATCAAGAGAGCTATTTTTAGGGCCGCGGTCCATTATATATAAGGGAGGGGAGGGGGTGCTATTCTCGAATATGTGAGAACTAGGGTAAATATTGATTTTTAGTATATATGGAGGTGTGACTTAAAACAGAGAGAAACAGGCAGAAGGAGAAATGTAGGGGAAGAGAGATAATAATAGGCTCAGGGTATTTCGAAAAGGGCAGAACAAAGAGTATGTTTTAGTTGTTATGACTATTGCAAAAAAAATAAAATAAAAGCTGATAGGGCAGACAAGTGGATATAAATCGGGGATGAGGGCGAGCGGGATTTTAAGGACAAGTTCCAGGTCAAGCGGTAATTGCAGAAGGAGAGTGGAGGGAATGTGGTTTGAAAATGTGAAGAGGGATGGGGAGAGAGATTTGAGAAGAGAGGGAGATATTTAGGCGATGATATATGTAAGTTGATGTATGGATTGCAGAGTAAAGTATTGTTAGAATTCAAAAGGAAACGCTTTTAGATAAATGAGGAAAATTTTTATCAATACTATTTAACAGATTAGATTTTTTTTAGCACATATTCATAGTTTTATTACACAATTAATAAATATTGTTCGTTTTACCAAAATATAAGTATAGCCTAACGGGAATTATTGTCTTATTTTAGCCACTGACTATTATACTAAAAAACATAATATAGCCATTTTAGAGTAAAAAAAAATAATTATCACAAACTTTAATTACTATTAAAGGCAGAAATTCAAAATAGATAAATAAATAAATGAAATTCTCTTCCCATCATTAACTAAATAAAAAGCTTTAAAAATTGTTTAGACAGACTATGATTCGTAGAATGTAAGCCTTTAGATATGATGCATAAATTCCGCCGCTTAGAACAGCACAAACACTTCTAGTTGGTCTCTGCAGGTACTGCCCACTTACTAATACCAATACCAGTACCAGCACTAATGATACTTGCAGCAATACTAATGATGCTTGCAGCAATACTAATGATGCTTGCAGTATTACTAATGGTAGTTGCACTAAGAGTATTTGGATATTCAGCGCTGCGGTTGGTATCAGTTCTAACGCTTGATATTCAGTGCTGCCAAAAATGCTTACTAATGTATTATAGCCTTCGATCTGAAGATTTTTGGCTGGTTATTGCTTTGAGGGGATAGAAAATTTGCTTTGAAATGCTGGAATCGGAAACAAATAAAGTGGCTTTTATAATGCTCCTCATTTCTGCAAATTCTATAGGCCAGCCTCCTCCAAATACATGGAACTTGGCTATTTGCTGAATCGTGCAGAATTTTTTTTATTTTCTCGATTTGTTATGCTACTCGTTAGCCACTTTAATCCAGCAATCAAGTCGCCATCTATTCGATGGAAGATGGCCAATAATTTGATAGCGTTTCCTGAACACCTGAACAGGCATTAATCTATTTACATATACGATTAATTACTAATTATGTAATTGTTCTATTTTTAGACCACAAACTCAATTCTCTTTACATACTTTCCCGCTTTCTCCCCCCAATCCCACACAGTCAAAGTTTTTCTGAACAAACTTCCCTTTTATTGCGCATAAATGGTGAGTGTTTTTGACTTTATCCCCGATACCCTATTAAATGCCTTTTACTCTGCACCTACGCAATCTATAAACTCTGTCTAATAGCTAATATCATATGCTACCCTAAACGCCTGTCTATCTGCAAATGGCAGTATATACTAAACCCTCGGCTAATAATCAACAACAACTTAAAATACTATCAATTATTATGTCTAATGCTTGCGTTGGAAGTACAAGTAAAGCCCTAAGATACATTATACCATCTTTTATACATTGCAATCCTCGCACGATCGATCAGATATTTTCAGATTAATTAAAACTTATCCATTGAAGTCCAGATTAATAGCATTAAAATTTATATATTTCAGAATTCATTGAATTATTGGCTATCTAACACATAAAAAACAATAAAAAAATACACTTAAAAACTCTCAGCAAATCACAATGAAGTCAACTAATTTTAGCAACTAAGATTCGCAAAAAGGAATTGTTGCCCAGCCATGAATTTCTAAACGACTTCCATAAACACTATCCGCCATTTTTTTTCATTTAAAGTACCATATGCTGATTTAGTAAGCACATAACACGGAAACAGCAAAGCTCATCATAAGATACTTCAAAGCTTTAATTTTATACATTCTTTGGCTATTTCGAATCAAAGCCCAAGTTCAATAAATTAACTAAATAATAAAGTATTTGTACAATGAAACGCTATATAATCATCTAGTTTTAAAATAATGTATTGTAATAATAAATCATTGTGTTCTATTGATAAAAAAAAAAAAAAAGCTAGTAAGAATTCTAATTCCTACAGTAGAATTAAATTTCATCAAAAGCATTTACTAACCCGCTGCTAACAGCCCTCGTCCCACATCCACTTCCTCTTCATAAAATAAACTATATCCATGTGTATCTAGGCTTTGTTTTGAATCGCAGTGACAAATACGCTCCTATAGAAAAAAATAGCGTGATAACTAAATTTAATAACACGGATTGCCAAATTTCAACTTCGTCAAATCCGAATGAGCTAATAACCTCTTCGCCCGTTGCAAAGCACGTGTTTCCTTCTGCCCCCGTGCAATCAAACTTTAAATTTGTAAATTCATTCCTCATAATCGCCGAAAATGAGTAATATACATAGCTAATATACTTGATCCACCTAAGAACCGGTGTGATCGTGTCTGTGTTTACGAAATTTCCTCCATAAACTAGAAGTATCGACAAGATTAGCGGCGAAACAACCGATGCCACCTCCAACTTGGAGAAGAGCGCCGACATGAATACCGCAAAACTGAACGAGCACAGAACTGTCGTCAGCGTTATCCCATAATAGATAAAAAATAAGACCGCACTCGGCTGGAACTTTGATAGAAAATATACCCCTGTCAGCATTATCGTTGATGTAAAAATGATAATCGGCAGCTTTGTCAACGCCTCTGAAAATAAGTATGTCGATACTCGGTACGCCCCTCCCGACCTCTCCCTCAACATCACGTTCCTCCCCGAAATTAGTATAGGAAGAAGTGGCATAACTATCGGGAATATCGTATTCGCAATAACAAGAAATATTAGCCCTATCTTATTCTGAACCTGCGCATACCCAGTTCCTGGGTTGTAAAACGTAAAGCCTATAACTACAGTCGATACAACCGCGCTCGTTAAAAATGAATTTATCATTGACCTATCCCGGCTCGTTCGAATAAGCGTCCTCTTCAGCAAAATCGATATCTCTATTACCCACGAATTCGCCCGTTTTCTGAATTTCACTTTCTCTGGCCTGCACTTTTCCACCATCTTTTCTGCCGCATGAGTAGCTGACGAGTCCCTGCTCCTAATCACTATTTCTCCAGTACTGCTCTTCCTCACCTCTCTGTAAACAACGCTCCCTTCAACATTGTTTCTTACATACTCCTTCCACTTACTTATAAACCAATCTATCCTACTAAATGAATTCCTCTTGGATTCTGCTGAATATGAATCAACCGATATAAGATTTATGAAAAAATCTGCTGGGTTTTCGTCCTCTGGACACGTATACCCAAGAGAATTGAAGTACTCGTGTGCGCCTTTAACCGACCCTATATACACAATCTCGCCCTGTGCAAGCAGCACCACACAATCAAAATAGTTGAATAGCCGTGAGCTAGGTTGGTGGATTGATGCCAGCGTTATTAAGTTGTGCTCTTTAGTTATTTTCCTCATCAGCCTTATCAACGATTCTGCCGATGAACTATCAAGCCCTGATGTAGGCTCATCCAGTATCATAACTACCGGATCTGAAAGAATCTCTACTCCTATACATACCCGCTTCCTCTCACCTCCCGATACTCCCCTATTCTTAACGCCTATAACAAGGTTGTTTTTTATTTTGCCCAAATTCAGATTGTTTATCATCCTATCAACTCGATCCTTCTTTTCGGCTACAGTATACTCCATACTATCCAGCCTCAGCTCTGCAGCATAAAATAATGTCTCCTGGACTGTCAATGAACTATACAGCAAATCCTCCTGCTCTACATACGCAACTTTCTTTTTGAAATAGTCTGGGTTTCTCTTCGCCCCATTATACAATATCTCCCCTGTTAACTCACCCTTCTTTATCCTCCCTGACAATATATTCATGATCGTCGTTTTTCCCGATCCTGATCCGCCCAGTATCGCCACTATCTCCCCTGACTTCATAACCCCGCTCGCTGATTTAATTATATTCTTATACTCGCCCGCATCTTTGTTCTCTGATTTCCGCTTCTTTATCCTGTAATTAATATTACTGAAACTAAGTACGTTTTCCGTCATGTTTTTTTTTTTTTTTACATGTATTTTATTCAATCTCTACAAATTTTCTCAGTCTTATTATACACATACACAATAAAAGCCTTATAAATATCCTATAGTTTAGCACCCTAATAATTGTAAAATTTAAATGTATTTATGAAAAATGTTTTTACTTTTATTTAAATTTTATCTAGGTTACCTTTTAATAATCAACTTTTACCCTTCTCTTTTTTCTTTAGACAAAAAAAAAAATTAAATGGCTCGTCCTGTGATATATAAAGATATATATCCTTTTAGATCCTTTTTAATTTCATAAAAAATAATTAAAAGTTAAGCCAAAAACAAAAACAAAAAAATAAATTGGTTAAAATAATTTTTTTAATTTCTGAATTCAGGATTTCTACTAAAAGTATTCTTTATTCCAAGTTTTATCTACTCTACTTATAGTCTTTATCTTTGGATTATTTCCCAAAAAAAAAAAATTAATGTGATATTTAAGTTTTGCGAAAATCTATTTCTACCAACTCTTGGCTTAAGAAATTCAATAAATCATGACTATTAAAAATCATTATTAGGTGCGATATTAAAAATAAAAAAAATCAATTAATATACATATATTCAGCCAATATATTCAAAAATGTTATTCTTCGCTTTTTTAGAAAAGACATTTCGCAAAATTATTAGTAGTATACAATATAAAATGTCTATGTGATCACACTTCATTAAGCTCCTCATCTCAACTAATTAAAATTAATATTTAACTGTTATACATAATTGACGAAATCATTGGCTAAATACTACACACCAATATAAAGTACAAATATTTATCCTACTAAGTTTAATCGCTTAGAGACGTGGAGACTAAGAATATTATATATAAAAAAGCAATCAAATGTTACAAATGCTTAAAAAAATTTACCCGCTTTACAGCCTGATCTCCTGCTAATACTCAATCCCAAAATAAATTTTGATTTTTTTGGGGAATCTGTGGAGAGTTATTTCAGCAAATAAACATTGCTTTTGGAAATTGATTCATTTCGCACTAATATTAACTCCGCAGTAGAGCAATACCCCTCCACTAAAAAAAATAAATAAATAAAAGGGCGTGTATGGCTGGCACGAAGAGATTACTTGCAATTTTAGCAAGACTATATTTACAAATATGAATTCTTGCGCATCATCCTTCCATCAAATTTTAGCGAGTTTATAATGAAAATATTTTATTTATTTTGTTATTTTTGGAAACAACTTTTAATAAAGTTGACTATAAAACTCCTCTTTTTTAATCACAGAGCTTATATCGAACAAGCGAATAGAAAATGGAACCAAAATGTTTTATTAAATTTTATTGATTAAAATTATTACAGCGGTTAAAGTATACTTTTAATAAGAAAATTCTTATTCTTATTCTTATTCTATGCAATGATTTTTTTAATGTGAATAACTATTTGTAAAAATGATTTCTGGCGCTTGTAATAAAAAAAAAAAAAAGAAAAATTAAGCTTGCAACAATCAAATTATTCTTAAACCGAAAAGCGCTAGTAGCGATAAAATAGCCATAAATGCCCCTATTTCAAATGTCGCAGATATTGTATAGTTATAGTTTACCCAAAACTTGTGATGATATCTGTATATATAAAACTGGAACACGAATGCCAGTATCAGGCCCATTGCAATGTAGTTCGTCGTCGGCCTAAATGCAGTTAGCATACCAAACAAAATTATAGGGACGTTTATTAGATGATAACTGGATTTAATGGTTTTCACGCTATTTTTTGTCTTGGAATTCGATTTTGAGTTTTGAGATCTTCGATATAGTAAATAGAAGGGGACCGGAAGTAAAATTCCAGCAATAATGAAAGCCCAAAGATACCAGTACTGAAGCAATCCAATATTTGGGCTGTTAAGCTGCTCGTTTTTATTTCCGAGTAGAGAGAATGGGTTTCCAAAGTAGCCCCAAATCGCGGAATCTGTGTGATACTGCTTGAATTTGTTTAGAGTCCATCCGCTCCACATCTCAGCCATCTTTTCGTTACCTGTCAGAATTCCCTCTTTTATATACCCATTTTTAAATGAGATAATCCAATATATACCCAAAAAACTCGAAATAGAACCTAAAAACAATCCGTATATATTTGCGATGAGAATCTTTCTGTATGGGACTTTTAAGTATAGGCCAAGTTTGTAGTGCTCAATTATTTGCAAAAAACTAAAAATCGACTTTGTTCCTATTATATTAAAGAGGTCGTTTTTGGTAACCCGGATGATGTTGTTACTATTCTGATGCTCCGGCTTCAAACTTTTCGATCCATTTGTCATGACCATAGATATAAACCTGAAAATGTAATTTTTTGTAAAAACTTGAATGTTTGATATTGCTTGAATTATTCCAGCAGGGATAGAAAAGATTATTATGCAAGTAAATAAGACAATTGTTAAAATCAAATATTCTGAATGTTTCCCTATTTGAATGTTCTTGATAGGCTCTCCGTCCATACCTGATCTGCTTAAAACAGACATTGTGCTAGCTACAATAACTGCTAGGCATTTTAATATCAGCAAGGAACAATGAATTTTTGAAATGTTTGGGTATTTTTTCATTTCACGCGCATGCACATCGTCAGTTATTTTTAAAGTGTATAAATCTTGTTCTTGGTTGACATAGCTTGATTTTTTAAAAATCATGTGTCTGTAGTATAAAATAACATGCGATAGTAGAGCCCCTGCCAATGCCAATGATATTCCATAGCTTATTGCTAAGTATGCCGAAATTTGTGGAATCTGTGTTATGTTTGAGGTACCTGCAGCCCCCAGACTCAATGCTTGTGAAGTATTAGTACTGTTTAAGTTTCCATAAATAAATTTAGAAATTTCTACAATTGTAAGAGTAGTATTTGACCCATTTTTGTATAATGCTTTGCTGGTTATTGGAAGATCTTTAATATTGACAAAGTTCAATAAATAATAGAATACTGGCATAATTATCCAGACCATTAATATCGACCCGCTTAAAAAATTTATAGAAGCCCAAAATGGGGTTGTTAAGGGCTGAAAAAACATCACGCTTCTCCAATCAAAACTGAAATTCATCATCCCTAAGCCGCTTCTACCTGAACCCAGTTGTTTAATAACATTTGATGAGTTTAATGAAAATAATGCTGCAATTGATACAGATGATAGAAATGGCACTATCAACAGAGGGAAAAAGTGGTACGCAAAAACCAATAGTCCTAGTAAAGCAATCAAGAGCAGTCTATTTTTATTAACGTTGTCAATCTCTCTGAAATGAAAGGCATTGAAAACCGTAACATTAACAAGAGCGTTCGGCCATACCATAGCCGATGGGCTAACCAATAGGCCTATAAAGAATCCTGATAATCCATACCCGATTGCTATAATTGCAACACTTAAAAAAAGTATTGGAATAACCTTATATAATCCGCCAAATATTACGCTCTTCATGTAAATTTTAGGTGCATTTGGGAGTAAAGGTACTAATAGCCCAATATTTAGCGATAAAATATTTTCTAAAATCGTTGTTGAAGCTGTAGAAGCGGCTATTATTGCCACGCATATCAGCATATGTTCTTTTTGGTTGAACTTTCCAGGATTTAAATTCACTCGCTGCCTCATGAAATCGATTTCCGTTCGAGGGAGTATCTTTTCTAATATTTTACCTGCTCCATAAGAAAATACTTGTACCAAACAAAAAGATAAGTTTGGAATATCAGCTGGCTTTAAACATTCGTACTGTGAAATAACTGAAAAAGCTAATGATAAAGAAGAGCTAATTATCCAAAACCTTACAGTTAAGCAAGGAATATCAGGATCATCACCTGTCAAGACTGTTGATGCAACAATATCAACGGGGCTATTCTTGGGCTCATGAAGGCTTCTTCGAGAGTGGAATTGTATTACTGAGTTGTTCCTTGCATCTATATATTCAAATGATTCTCGATTGTGAGGGAAATCCTGCTGGGAACTAATATGTTCGTCTTGCCCGCTGCTTTTTCCTCTATCCATCTAATTCTCATGCACTATCTTTAATATTTATAATTTATTGTCTCTATTCTATTACATCCATTTAAAAAATGGTACGTGTATACACTTAATCTTTGTAGTATCGCTTGCTCGAATTATTATTATTTTTAGTCTAAATTTTATTTTAAAATGCTTTTTTATAAATATTAGTAAGGTTAATCTTGCTCCAATGTTTAAAATAAAAAGATTATTTTTTACAGTTAAAGGACAATGATTAGGTTTTATCTTTAATCACATCAACTTATTAAACTAAATAATTCGAAAAAATTCTTTATAGTTACTAAAGGCGAATTTTTTTATCTCTTGCATTCAATTAGAACATTCTATGCTTACACCCCCAAATTATTTTAAACTGATTGGCAAACTAGTATTTAAAGTTTTTTCCTAGCATTAAATTTATGATTAAATCCAATAAACTTCGATCCAGGCTTTATTTTTTACTTTGATAAATGCAATTAAAAAAATTCTAGATTTATGCTTAAAATTATGTGGAGAGGTTATACTAAATATGAATTTTTTTTTTTGGTAAAAATAATGATAATATAATGATTTTAAAAAAATTGGTCACTTCCAGAGATTAATAATTAGCTTAATAATTTTAATTAGAAACATCTAGTTGTTGTTCGTATTTAAAAAACCAATAAAGCAGTTGAATATTTGCATAGTTGAATAAAAAATATTTTTTTGGCTAATAATGCATTTGATATGTAGATTTTCGTATAAAAATATAACTAAAGATATGAATTTAGGGTATTCATATTAAAACAATTTGGTCTTTTTGACTTTAAAACGATTCTTTTATGATGTTTATTTTTTTTGCGAAATATGGTTGGTATTGAAAAGATATTTTTTCCAGCGCGAGAATAATTCAGTATTTATACCATTTAATTATCACCATAGATGAAAAATAATAAATAAGATGTAGCTATTATAGCTCTGAGCAGAAATATATATCTATTTATAGGTTTTAGAAATGGATTTTTTTTATAAATATTAACCATAGGGCGGACCTTTTTGAAATTGAATAGTCGCAAGATTTAAGCTAATAACACACCCTCTGCTTGGAATTATTCTTTAAGTTACTTTAGATAACATTTATGTAGGCTGTGTAGCGAACCTGTAGCTGTTTTAGATCTTAATCTATAACTGGCCCTACATAGTCAATAATTAAAATATCTAAAGTTATATATAGACGAATCTTCCTTTTGAGGTCTTTTTTTTAAAAAAAAATCACTATATATTTTAATGCAGGTAGTTTTTAATCCGACAAAGAAAATAATGCCAAAAGAGATATTAGAGTTAAATAAAAATACAAATTATTATAATAAATTGTTAGTGTTAGGTTAAGTATTATAATAATTATAATAATTTGCATACAAAGGTAAAAGCGAATTAGTTTAATTTTTTTATGAAGCATCTCTTTAGTCCTCTCGAAACAAATATAATATTTAAAAAAAAAAAAATCAAATGAATTTTGGGATTAAAGTATATTCTAGTCTACGGAAATTATGCACATAAAAAAGCAAAAATTGAATGTTTACTTTTATCAACAGGATTATAATGCATTATAAAGTTAAGTTTTAATTCAAAAATCCATTTAAATTCACTTTTTTTTTTCATATGAAGATATGTAAATAACAAGGAGGAAAAAGAGTGAATTTGAATTAGAATTAACTGTGAATATTTAATTTAAACAACCGTGAAGGGGGGGATAAGAATGCGGATAAAAATGATTATTTTCACGGTTGAATTTGGCATTCATTTCTAAAAACTAAATCATTTTATGTCAGCTAAGCATATAATTTGAAAAAAAAATTTTTTTAAACTTTTGGGGGTTTTTTTCTTTTTTAATTATAGCTACAAACTATATTTATATATATAAAGTATGAAATGTGATATGTACTATTCTTACATAGTTAATTTTTCTTTTTTTAGCCTTTATAAATTTCCCTTAAAAATTGTGTGTAAAAAGCACATTAAAAAATAAAAAAAAGAGTGGAAAATGATAATTGACGAAAAATATATAAAATTTAATATTTCAAATTTTTTTTAAAAAAGAAAAAGGACTGAGAAAGTATACGAGCTCTCATCCTTCAAATTATTTTTTTTTATAATATCAAATTTTTTTGGAATAAATATGGGGGGGGAAGGGTATTTTGTATTGTAAATGGAAAAAATCCTGCGGTTTATGATAAATAGGATAGGCGAATACTAGTCTTTGAGTTTTATATATACTTTTAATTGTCAACCCAAATGAAATATACATATATATTGGCGATTTGAGTATGAAAAGGAAATTATGAAATATTGAAGCATTGAAGCATTGAAGAAAGAAAATGAAATGGAATTTTATCAAATCAAAACGATTAAAAGTCATTTTAACTTCGTTTATTTAATAATTGTTTAAATTCAATGTGGTATTTAAATTTCTGAATCATTAAAATCTATTTTTTTTTTATAAAAAGGTTATTCGACTATGCCATAATTTGATGAGTTTACAGCATTGAAAGAAAGAAAAAATATACTGATAAAAGGCTATTAGTTTTCTTTGCTTTTATTTTGTGAATAATCCTTGAATGGTTAATAGTATTGCCATTTTTTTGCTATAACGGGTGATGTATTAAAAGTAAAATAATAAAACAGGATATATAACCAAAAAAAAAAAATCATTCTCAGTAAAGTTTAGATCAGAAATTATATTTAAAATATAAAAAAATGAGGTTGTAAAAGTATATATATAATCAATATGATTTGATGGCGGTAAAAATTTTTTTTGTAAAAAGTATTAGATCAATTAGTGTACCGTGTTTTATTATGAGATTTAAAGCATTGGCTTATTAATCAAGAGAATGTGTTTAAAGGTAGTGCGTTTTTATGCGAGTCGATTATGGGAGGCAGCGAGGGAGGAGCATACAGATCGTTTTTAAGTTTAAAAAGCGTCTTTAAAGAAATGTCGCCGTTAGTAGAGTTATCTGCAAAAATATCTGGGATTTGGGACAAATCGACACCATCATAACATCCGAATTTTGCGAAAATCACGCGTTCTTTTGTTCTAAAAGATGATTCAACAACAGGTCGTACGTCATCTAAGTTTTTTAATGATTCTAAAAAGCCGAGCAGTTTGAGCAATTCAGAGTCGCTTTTATCTTCGTACCAGCTTTCAATTGGGATTCCGTTTGATTGCTGATATGCAAATGCTTGGGGAGCGTTATCAACAATAACAGTTGAACTCAAGTCCCGACCTAAAACTGAAAGGTCCTTTACGTAATTATCGCCAACATAAACGCACGAGTCTCTAAACAGCCTGTGTTTGATAAAAGATCTTGACGGATCAAGGCGATCTAGTAAATTATCAGCATATATTTGCTGGGAAGCAGTAAAAACGACAACTTCAAATTGGGTAGATACTTTTTCTAAAAAATACTTTAAAAAAGGTCGAGTTCTACAGTAAACTTCATAAGCAACACCATTAAAAACAACTGGAAATGTAAAGTCTGGGTTTGGGATTTCAGTTACGCTACAGTGAACAAGAGTCTCGTCCAAATCTAAAACCAAAGTAATAGGATGTTCTTTATGATGTTTTGGGGGTAGAGCAAAAGGGCGATTCAAGTATTCAACTGGAACTGGTGGAATTACAGCCATGAATCCATAGGGGTCAAAATCGAAAATATCAAAATCAGAGTTATTGCTGCTGCAGTTGCTAGCAGTGGTAGCTGTTGAAGCTACGCTTACATTCGATATAGTAGAGGTAATAGAGAGGTCGGCAGGAGTTAGAACGTCAGGTTGGGATAAATCGGTAGATATACAGGATTCAGAATCGCTATGGCTAATAGATTGATGAGATTCAGTAATGGAGGTAGATATAGCATCTATAGTAGAAGATAGTATTTCATAATTTGAGGAACTGGACATGGAGTGTTTATCAATATCGTCGACATTTAAACTGATATTTCTGAGCATATCTATACTAGAGCTCTCGTTAATGATTGAGCTATCTACAGAGAGGTCAAATTCTTCTAATGGTAAAGCGTCATTAAGAGATGGAAATTTGGAGTCAAGGTCTGAGAAGGAAAATTTTATAGGGCTGGTTTCAGATATTTCAGACAAACGGCTTGCATTAAAGCTATCAAAAGAATTGTCTAAAAAAAACAATAATAAAGTAGGGCATAAATAAAATGGAGATAACTTGATGCAATTGTAAAAAATAAATGGGAAGGATAAACGTATAAAATAAAAAACAAATTAAAGTTGGTAATAAAAATAATTGTGTTAAAGAAAGTGGATGGGAGGGGGTGTTGGTTACCAGAAACTTTTCTAGTTGCGTTAAACGCAGGAGAGAAAATGGCTTTAAGAGGAGTTAGAGAAATCTTTGAATTTCTAGTAGGTAGATGGCTATAAACTTTGGTGCTAGGGACCGTTTGTAATGAGCTGGGGAAGCATTGATACTCAGACAACTTCAAATCCTTTGACTTATCGATAATAACCTGGACGTTAACAAGACCAGCTGAATGGGAAAAGGTTAGGGAGTGAAAAGAAATAAGTATGAAGTTCAAAATGAGGATTAATGAATCAAAGTATTAGGGTTTGGGGTTAAATTACCTGATTTATTTTGGTTATGGATATTGTGCGGTAGTAAGATATTATTATGGGTAGTTGATGAGGTATCAGAGATTTTTGTGAATAAGCCTCTATTATTATATTTTCGCTTAGGCAATTGGGGAGTTGAGGTTATGAATGTGTCATTATATTTTCGTTTTGAGACAGGAGATAATAAAGAGAAGTTTGGTCTTGGGGGTAGTTTAGGATTGGGAAAGTTTGTAGTTTTTTGAAAGCTAGGACTAGAAATATTAAGTTTTCCTATAGTACAATATATTTATTAGCAAGTGTAAATAGGACTGATGTGAAGGAAAATAAATAGAATAAATTTGTAAACATTAAAAGATTATAAATTACCAGATAGATTTGAGGAAAACTGATTTTTTGCAGCTGGCTTTAAGCTGGGGGAGGCTAGGACTGATAATTATAGTATTGAAATAAAGGTCAAAATTAATAAGTAAATGGAGGAATGGGGGTTAAGTATGTTTAAAGATTTAATATAAGAACAATACGTAAAGGTAAATGATGAAAGATGGAGGTGAAGCTTGTACCATTAATAGGCTTGGATGAAGTTTTTACGGTTTGAATTGGAGTATTAGATTTCGTAACTTTAGGTTCCTTAGAGCTTGAAGCCTTTGAGGAAAGGGATTTATTTCTATGGCTTTCTCTTCGATTATGAGTATGAGAACTGTGGGTGTTAAAATTAGAAGTAGAAGAGGAATTAGGGTGATTAGTTGAGTTTTCAGAATTTTTTTGCTTTTTTTGAAATCTTTGTGTGGTCTTATTGAGCTTGTTTATATTTTGGCCTATGGGATCGGGAGTTTTATTAGAGGTGGCAGTTGATAGAATTTTGTTTTTATGGCTTCGATGAATGATTTTCTTGGAGGAAGTGGAATTTTTCAAGGGTATTGTAAGGCTATCAGTGGGCTGGAGTCTCTTGGGCCTGAGACGAACAGAACGCAATAGAGGATCAGGGAATAGAGAAGACGAAGAAGCTTTTTTAGATCTTAGAATCATTATGTAGTATACTTAATTGTGGAACTAACACTTTGTTGAGCGAATAAGAGAGGGTAAATATGCGAATAACACCAGAGTATGATAATACTCGAATATATTTTACAGAGGAGATAAATATGAAACGTTGGAGTGGAATATGGAATGTTATATGGAGAATGGGAAGGTAGTTGCTAGTACTGAAGGCTGTTCAAAGTTTATTTTGATTAGATTATTATTAATAAGAAACAGAAGAAAACCATAGATTTGCTCATAGCAGTAAAATACACAAAAACTTTATGTTATTAGAGAAAAAGCGCAAAATAATCCATAAATCTAAAATTTCATTCTGCGTTGTTTTAACCAATTTTAGGCTTTTTTTTTTCTCTTTATTACCTCAGTCTGGCCCTTTAATTAGTACAGCCAATGATATCACGTTATTGTATGTTTAATTCACCATCCAATAATCGCAATCTATATAATCCACCCTTCCAATAGCGTAATGCACCAGGCTTTTTTACTTTTCTGCGGTCTATAAAGACTTTTCACCAATATTGTGCTGAATTTGTAATTCACCCCAAAATACTTTCGCGAAATTATGTTTTTCCCGGTATATAAGCTCTTCATTTCCAAAACGCATATTCTCAGCGACTGTGTGGACTGGTTCGCGTCGATCCAAAATAAAACCTAAATAAATAATATTGATATCGAATAAAAACTCGGCTTTCTAATGCCTAAAGTGCATTTCAAGCGTATTTACTGTACTGACGTTGAGCCAACCGCTGCCCTCCTGCTTAGATAAATGCCGTATGATAAAACGAAGACATTCAATCGCAATTTATTACACAAATGCGCTCAGTTTGCTCACATAAGTTTACCCTTAGTAGTCCTCATTAATCATCTCTAACACTATTTAATTCTCTTTAAGCCTGGATAATCAAATACTACTATTTCAGTCTTCCTTAGCACTCTTATTATACGCATCGTTACATTTTTACTCAACAATACTAATTATTACCTCTTTCTATTTTTCGATTTATTTTAGCTTTAATTATATAGATTAATTGTCAATAATTACCTCTAAACATAATTATATTGATATTCTTGTTTATTTTGGATTCATATTTTAAACTCATTTGTTTATTTCTTTAATTATCAATGAAAAAGGCTTTTTAATTCAATTAAATATACAATACAAAACTGATCAGTTTGTATTTTTTATAACAAATTTAAACTCGCTCTTTTCTTTTGCATTCACACCAATCCAGTAAAAAAGATTTTCGTACGATTGAATTTTAATCAATTATAACTAGTTGTAATATTATCAGTTTAAAAACATATCTGCTCTAAATTTTTTTCTTTTATATCATAATCCATAATTCCATCAATAAATATTGATTCACAATAATATATTTTTTAAATCTCTTTCACCTCACCAGTAACACGTAATTTTCGCTACCACCTAATAATAATTTCTTCTAAAACAGACTTATACTAATCCAGATCGATTAAAATTTTCCTTCTTATAATAAAATATAATCCGCTATGATAATATAATTAAAAAATAAAATAGTTATCCATGTTTTTTCTAAAAAATTAAATTTACAAAATATCTTATAACATTATTTTCATGATAAATTAAAATGAAAATAATCACTTAAATTTAAAAAACAATATTATCCTAATGCAAATTTGAGTAGATTTAAATTCAAATTGTATTCTTTTAATATATGTTTTTATTAAAAAATACGAATATAAGTAATATAAATAAGTTAATTGTAGTAAATATAATATTAAAAAAATAATTTTTTCAGCCGACCCCCCTTCGCCGCTCTAGCAGCTCCATACCCACTGGGCATTGGTTCAAGGGGGCTGGTGAATCACTTATACTTTGCAGTATAAGTGTTCTGGGCACGCGGATGCCGTTCAAAAATTTGGCTGTTTCCGGCTCAAAATTTTGATCGGCTGTGCCAGCTCGAAGCTGGCTCAAAGATTGTTTAGACTCCCCCCCCCCCCCAAGGAGTTTGCCAACTAGCCCCAACCGGGCTTCGTTGAAATTCGAAAGTAAATTTTTTTCGTCAGAGCGGATCGGCATCGGTATGAACCGGCAGATCGTCGATGATCGGTGATTTCGCCACTGGCTGAAGCTCAAAAGTATGTGGTCGACCTTCTCAGGCACACACAAGTTGCAGCAGGGGCAAAAATTTTTGAATTTTTGGTCGACGATTTTCATGTTCGACAGGCGCTGGGCGGTCCG
>LSSN01001690.1:0-23483 GCA_001970855.1 Smittium culicis
TTTAGCTGCTTATCTATTTGTTAACCATAAAAAACCCACATTACTTAGCTAAAAATTATAATTAAATATTAATGGGTCAATATACTTTTATTACATACTTATGGATTTTTTTTCTTGAAGAATTGAGTTGTAAATTTATGAATTTATTTGAATTGATACTATTTCGATACATTTTGCTGGGATTGACTTATCCCTTTTACAGGCTGTAAACAGCATTGACTTTAAAATGTAGCAAATTAGAATCAAAAAATAAAGTATAATACGAAAAACTAAAAATTATTGACTGATTGATGAATGGCTGCAAATAAATAAAATTTCTTATAAACTAACAACGAATCAATAAATCAATTTTTTATAATAGTTATGTAGGGAAAGGATTAACCCTTTCCATACCAACACTCTTTTGGAGTTATTACTCTAGTGATTCGCCAATTATTTATTATTATATTTATTATTTGCTTTGTTAATACAATAAACCAATACTTCTTAAGGCTTCGGGGAAAAATTATTTCTATTGAATGTAGTTGGCTAAATTTGGTAGATCAAAAACAGTCTACTTCCTGCGAAAGGGTTAAGAGAAAAAATCGAACCAATGATGATAATATATAACAATCTATTTCCATGATTTTTTATTCGCTAAGTTTATTTACACTTAAAAAAAACACAAATTCTGTAAACAATTTTTAATATCTGAATTGAAAGGTACCTCTTGAAAAGGACATTTCTTTTTCTGAATTGAAATATCGAACAAAAAACTCTATCTAATTTTTACCCTAATTAACATAGTATAAAATATAATTCTGTTAAAAGAAATCTATATAAAATTCCAAAATTTTAACTACATATATAAACTTTTCGCACTCTGAAAGTATGAAAGGATCCTACTCCTCACAGGATGTTGAAAAGGATTTGGAAAGAATCCTTAATTCTGCACAAAAGAGCGGCTCTCTCCACCAACGTTCCATAATAGAATTAAGAAAAATACAAGAAAACAAAAGAACTGACAATGGTGTTGGCGAAGTCCAAGAGTTCGAATCTGTTTTCACTGAGGAATTCATGAAAAAGTTAGATTTAGCTCTATCAGTTAAAAAAAAGGAGCCTGCAGTTGAACGGATTCTTAAATTTATAGTATCATTCATACACTACGGATATAAAAAGGGTATATACACATTTTACTAATATATTTTTTCAGCATATAACAATATCTTTTATAAACACCATCCCTGGAACAATTTTATTTTATAGAAGAGGAATTTATTCCTGCGAGTAATAAAATGGATACTGACGATGTTTTTGATGACGATTCACCTGCCAACTCACAAGAGCATGTTGGAACACTAACTTCACGATTTACTGAAGATATTATACTGAATTTGCTTCGTGGCTTTTTGTCAAAGGAAAAAATGGTTCGTTTAAGGTGTTGTCAACTAGTTTCTATGCTTGTGGTTCTGTTGAAAGATATAGAGTAAGTTCTTTTTTAAACAATTTATTATGTTTTTTAATTTTTATTTTCCCAATTTTATCAGCGTTTAATCTGATCATGAATTCAAATTTTATTCAAAATAAATAATGTATTTCATAATATCATTTTAGTGAGGATCTATACGAAGAATTAATCAACCTTTTAGAAAAGAGGCTTTTGGACAAAGAAGCAGGCGTTAGAGCTAACGCGGCTATAGCTTTATGTAGACTATTGAATGGAGAGCAGGCAGAAAATAGCAAGTCTTTAAAAAAACTAGCATCCATGATTAAATCCGAGCCAAATGCGTAAATACCTATTCTAATTTTATTCAAATTTTATTTAATATTATTTTTTTATGCTTAATTTGGTTATTGTTTTCCCTTTCAATCTTATAATTTATATTATTATCAAACATAGCGAAGTTCGCAGGGCAATAATGCTCGGTATTGACGTCAATTCAATTACTATTCCTCGCTTGCTTGAAAGAGCACGCGACAAAGACGCTGTTAACAGAAGAGTTTTGTTTGGAAAAATTTTACCAAAGGTTGACTACAGAGTGTTATCTATTGAAAAACGAGAAGAGCTGCTGCTTGCGGGGATAAGAGATCGGTAAATAAAACAAATATATTTGCTTTATCATTTACATTAACATGTAAATACATTTTATTTTTATAGTGATTCAACAGTTCTTCAGGCTTGTATACAACTTGTAGCTTCATATTGGTTAAAAGATGCTGACTACAACCTTGTTACTGTAAATTTTAATTTACTTAATACTTAAAATATGAATACTAATTACCACTGTTGTTAATAAATAGCTATTCGAAGGACTGGACGTTGTAGACAGCACAATTGCTGATGACACAATCAAAGCTCTCCTTAATTCATATCCTGAAATAGCTGACAGAATTGAATTTTCAAGTACGTTAAAATTTTATAGTTGTTTTAATTCAGCTCATAATTAAAAATTTCTTATCTATAAATTATCTACTGCATTTATTTTAGGTAAAGTGTGGGATGAACTTCAGCCTGAATCAGCATTTATTTTAAGGCACACGCTTGAGTATTACAAAGAAAAAAAAGTAATTTAATTAGTTTGTATCATCTATCGATGATATTTAAATAATACTAAAACTATTCTTTTCTCTTTATTTAGGATATATCTAGTTTAGAGGATCGATTGCCTGAAACTTTGGAAGTTGTTAAGCTTATTAGAAAACAGCTTGATTCAAGATCAAGCTCCGATGAAAGAGATTTTAACCATAACGAAGATGATCACGATATCGAAATCGCGGATGCAGAAATAGATTATATAATACTACAACTATTAATTATTTCAAAAAATCTAGACTTTTTAGATGAGTTAGGCCGCCGTGAAATGTTAACTCTAATGAGTATGTATATTTCCATAAACCTATTAAGGCAGAATCTAAATCATTTCAAAATCTTTTTTATTTTTTATTGTAGGAAAACTCCTCGTAATACCTGATATTTCAGAGCAGCATATTGGTCATATTATGGATATAATTAGAAAGCTTGCCTTAGATGAAACAGATTTTACTCAAATTACAGTTGAAGTTATTAGCGGAGTTCAGCAAAACGGAGAAGAAGCATTGCTGATAGTAAGCAGCGACGAACTTAAAGCAGTAAAACTGTTGACACAATTAAAGTCACTTCACATTATCAAAGCTTTGCTTCAAAGATGCTATTCCAGTCTATCTGAACATTCGCCAGTTTATGCTTTGACTCATGAATTTGTCTCACCGGCTTTGTCTCAAAACGAACCAGCTCTGTTGAAGTGTGCAGTAGACTGCTTAGCGCTATGTTCTCTTCTTGATAAGGTTTTTACTTCAATTATTTTTATTTCATTTTGTTTTCAAGTCCTAACAATTATTTTTTTTATACAAATTTAAGAAAATGGCAATTGGTAATGCTGGATTACTAGTCGCAGTTTGTCAACAGGGGGTAGAGGAATACCAAATTAATGGTTTAAAGGTGAAACTTTTTTAAAAATTTTTTTTATTCTTGGTTAATAATATTTTTAATGCTTTATATTTTTTTTTTGGATAGGCGCTATTTGATATCTCATTCGTTTTTGGAATAGATGAAATTTCCGAAAATCTCAAAAAGGTATTTTTTTATTAATACCAAAATCATACTTATAGACTCAAGCTTTAACTATTTATTTTTAAGCTTTTTTTTAAAAAACTTATTTTGATCTGATCTTGATTTTTTTGCTGAACTTTTTTCTTTTAGGATGAGCTTGCATCCGTATTTATGTCAGCTCTTGAAAGCGAAAATAGCGAAATACAAGCTATTGCAGCCGAGGGCCTAGCTAAGCTTTTATATGGAGGAAGAATTCCAAATGCTTCATTGGTACTACACAACCTAGCAGTAATGTATTTCCATATACTAACAGTCGAAAATTTAAACCTTCGTCAGTGCTTATCATACTTCTTTCCAGCTTACTGTTATTCATTACCATCAAATCAGAAGGAGATGGCAAAAGCTGTTGTTCCAATCTTTATCGAGTACTCAAGCTGCTACTACTTAGAATGGAAAGGTAAAGTATCAGATACAAGTTTTCAAACTACAACTCAAATTAACCAGCAGCTATTTTCTTGGGCTGATCCACGCATTAGTTTGGAGCTTTCAAAGAATATTGGCTCGGTAACAAACGATTCAAATTTAGGTGAAGAACTTGTGTGGTTTTTTGAGATCGGTGTGGACGCTTTAATGGCAGCTAATAATTATTGCAAAAATATTGATGAAAACAGTAATCTTGAAATTATAGTCTTAATCATTAAGGGGTTGATTCAACTAACTCTTAAGCTTGGGCTTGAAAACGTTCCTAAGAGCGAACTAGAAATTGCCTCTGCTAGCTACAACAAACCTAACTCTGTAAAGAACTTACTTTTTGTTTATGAAAAGCTTTTTATATTATGTAGATGCCTTAAACTAGAATGCAGTTCAAGGTTCAAGTCTGATCTAGTTTTAAAGCGTGGTATTGATAAATTAGAATCAAATTTAGCCAAGTTGCTAAAAAACAGTAGACTTGGCTACAACATAAGCGAGTTATTTAGAGACTTATTACAGAACGACCAGCTACGCGTTCTTTACAAAACTTTTGCTAAGGGTGATGATCTTAATGTTTTAGAAGAACTGAATTTAAAACAAAGTACTGTTAACTCGGCTTTAATTTCCGAATTAGATCTTAATAGTGACGACATTCCTAATGACAGTGGTGACGACGCTATATTTGACGAAAAGATAGAAAAAGAAGAGGTTTCTGCAGGCGCAGAAGATATTCATGATGATTTGGAATCATTAAACGCAATAGAAAATATTGAAGATCAAACCAAAAAATTAAATATGATTTCTGAAAATAAGAGTATAGTTAAAAAAAATGGAATCCTGAAACCGAAAAAACCAAGAAAATCAATTGATATTAAGGGCCGAAGACCATACCCTAACAAACTTGTATTTGATCCTAAATCGGAACTCGATTCAGTGCGTCAGCAAATCGATGATATACTGTTGGATGAATAAAACTACGCATAATTCTTATAAAAATTTCTTATATGCCATACTTTACACTGTTCTTTATTTTTCACTATTACACACAATTTATTTATGCAAAAAGCAATAAAACCCTAATTACTACTTCTGTATTTTTTCCCTTCTCATTAAATTAAATATTATTACATTGAATTCTGAAATAATTAATTCTCAACAACTGTTAGGCCAAAAAGATTATTAAAAGATCTACATTCAAGCACCACCAGTCTATAATTCGATAATCTAGTAACGTCACGTTTATTATTGTTAATAGTATCAGAAAAGTATATTTTATGCTGCTTTACATTAATAGCTAGAAGTTAAATTTTCGTTATCGCTATTAATTTTTTTTTTTTTATGTTTAGATCTATATATTAATATCTTGAATCTGGTATTCAACTAAATGTTAAATGTAATTGTCTTTATATTTTTTGGCTTTAATTACGGAAATTCTCTGTGAAATTCTAGTCACGCAAATATACAAATATGACGAAAATTAATTTCAGTAAAAAAAAAAAAAAATCATAAATTTTGGCATTTATGTAAAAATATAAATAATTAGACTGTTACAATCCACCCAAAAGAACATAAAGCATAATTTCATTTTTTTCAAACGAAAAATGTATATTAGTAAATGAATCTTTTATTGTATGTTTTGATTTTTTTGTGAAAAAAAAACTATGCGAGCAAAGCTTTCTAAGGGCTAAAAATGTATAAGATTGTAAGCTGCTTTTATTGAGACTATATGATAAAACCAAAAAAATAAATACTATTACAGATCAAAATTTTAAGAAATTAAAAATTTCTCTAATAATGATTAGAGTATCTTGTAAACACTTAAATCGTAGAGTATGTATTTTAATGTGGATATCACGCGATAAGTACTACCAATTATAAAGCTGCTTTTAATTTTCAGTATATTGAACAAAAAAAGCCTAACAATTTGTGAGCAATTCCAAAATTACATAAATGCATAGCATTTATTAGAGAAAAAATGTAGAAGGGTATAATCGGATTACAGCGATTTATTTATTTTAATATAGATAAGGAGTTTATAATTCTATGAAATAATGAATTTAATCTTTCAAAAAATGAAAATTTATGTATTAAATTCAATAAAGTATGATGAAGGGGAGGAGGATATATCGTCTCTTGTGTTGTGTATGTTTATGGATTTATTTAAAGAGAATATAAACGAATTAAAAATGCGTTAGAAGCTAATAAGAGAGATAAATGAAACTTTTTCTTGATGTTTTGAAGCGACAGAATCTAGCTCGTTATCAATTTTTGGTGAAAATGTAACTTTAATTGGAATCTAAAAAAAGTTTAAATGGTGATTTTAAGCGGATAAAAATGATAGCGCAAAAATTTTTTTACAGGGACTAGTTTGTTTTAGATAATTTTTTTATAAAGTTATACTGGTATCAAAATTATAAAATAAAAAGATCTTACATTAAGTCCGCTAACAATTTTATCGGGGCTTATTCCAAGTAAGATTAGGCAAGAATCGTTGCGTCTGCTTAAAACGCCATTATTTGCGTACATATTTTCTCTGAAGAGAATCTGCAGCTCATCAAATTTATTTTGAGTTGGTAATGGGGTTAAATTTTCAGAAGTTGCAAGCGTTTCTTTAAAAGAGTCTCTGTTCAATCCGAATTGCAGCTCTAGGTCATCTACAATAGCATCTTCATCGTCGTCATAGTCCCACTGATCAAAATGAGCTTTCAAGGTAAAGTTTATAGGGTAAATTTTAACTTGTTCATCAATTGAGTGTACTGAGACGTCGATAGGGAACATATTTGGATTAGTGAATCTGACAGGCATTAAGAATTCTCTATATTTGTGAACTGAGCTGCCTGGAGGAATTAAGAGAAAGTCGTTAAAAATGGGGTAGTTTGGAGCGAATTCAATGGGAAAGGTGATAGAGGGAACATGTTTTATTGCAACTTTGTTGAATTTTAGCCGTAGTGACTGAGATTTTGATTCTGGTTTAGTTATGACATGGTTACATTTACGACATCTTTTAGATACCTTCAAGTCTAAATGCGTTTTACAAGGGATTTTGCTTTTTCTGAAAAGAAATTAGTATTTTTTTTAAAAGATAGAGGGGTTAGATTTTTAAAAAATATCTTTTGAAAAAAAGGTAAATATACGTGAATTAATTCTAATTATTTTCAATGTAAATTTTTATTTATAAAATGTTCGAAAGTTTAGTATAAGTACCTTAATTTCTCTAATGGTAAATCTAATTAATTTTAATTGATAAAGAAAAACGTTTTATTTTAATGAGAGAATGAAGAAAGTTAACAGAGCTGAAATAAAGTAAAAATAATAAAAAGGTCTAAAAGGTCTTATATAGATGAATTATGAAAAATAATAATCGTCGATTAAAAAAAAAAAAGATACCTATATTCCCGTTTTTAATATTGGAAACTTTATTCAAAAGCTCCAAGTCCTCTCCTTTGTAAATATTTGTCGAGTAAGGTTTGATTCCAAAATTTTCGCTATCCAGAGCTGGATCGTCACTGTTATGGAAACTTCTGAGAGAGGCAATTTTTCTAGTTATTTTTTCACCAAAGAATCCATTATTAGCTCCATAGTTTTGAATTCTTTGCCTTTTCCAGTTGAAGTCGTAACCAAAAGGATTCCTTTCAGTCAGCGAATCTAGAGGATCATTTAATTGTTGTTTTTGGATATTTTGGAAATAGGATACTAAATTGTCGAATTCTTGTTTTTGTTGGTCGGGCTCTTTTAAATCAGAAATCTGGCCTAGTTAAAATAAAATCAAAAAAATAGTTAAAGCGTAGAGCTAGAGATTTAAATTAAAGTTGTAAGCTCTGAACTGAAAAAACGATGAAAATAAATTCAAATAGGATAAAAAACTTTGATTATAAAAATTTGAGAACCTGATAAACCAGTTGGTCTAGAAAAAGACCATCCGATTTCCCTAGAATCCCAAGCACAGACAGTGCATTGTAGGCGGAAGCTATTTTGAGTGTTTTGTGAATCGATCTGCATATTCTTTGAATTAGTATCACTGTGGAGATTACTGTCAGAAACTATTAGATATTGACCACACACGGGGCAGCCGTAGCAGTTTCTTCCACAAAAGTTGTTTTCTGATCTTACTGAAGCTGAAGGAACTTCGAATAGACACTTTGGGCAATAATAAACTTGAGGTTCTATGAAAGTGCAGGACGAACATTTAATCTCTTTGCAATCGTAACAATAGTATAGCTGTGAGAGAGTATGAATTTTGGTAGGGAAATCATTTTGAGATGCTACTTTTGAAATGTAGTTGCGGAGAATATTGGGATCCAGGTTTTCTAGTGTTGAGTCATTGATTGAATTTGTTGTGCAAGAGCACATATAAAATACGCTCGAAGGTTTCATTTAGTTATTCTATTAAAAGCCGAGGTGGAAAATATTTAAAGTGCAATTGATTATGATCTTAATTAGCTGAGATTTATAGTAAGGGTTTAATTCTAGTTATAGAAAGGGCATATATGCGAATCTGTATAATAACTTCTATAATTTCATTCGTTCCATTATTGGGCACGAATATTTATTATTCTATTAGATTTTTCAGTAAATAAAAAAGAAATTATATGATTCGAGCCTAATTATAGCAAGTAAACCAATTAAGCGATGCAACGCCAAACGTCTACGAATAAGGCTAAACAAAAATGCTTTAAAGAAAAAACGCCTAATAAGTAAAAACTACGAAGCTGAGGCTGATTGATATATTCGTGAGGATTTTTTAGAAGACGAAGCAACCTAAATCCCAAAATTATTTCAGCGAGTTGCATTTCGCATGTACATTTATAATAATAGAATTTTTAAATATTCTTTTTACCAAAAATTATTTGTAAAAGTTAACTACTAACCCTTTCCCGCCCAAAGCTCTTTAAAAAAATCAATCTATTGATTCGTTTATGATTTAAAAGCAAGTTTATTATTTGTTGTTAAAATACAATAAACCAATAGTTCTTAAAGACACGGAATTATTTTACTTTTTATCAATCTAATTTGCTAAATTTGGCAGATCAAAAATGGTCTAGCGCCTGTAAAAGGGTTAAACTGATATAGTAAAAACTTTTTTTATTTTTTTTTATTTTTTTTTTATTGTTCAAATATACTATTTGCTTACTCCTTAGTTTTTAACATTTAATGAGCCAATAAAAAAAAGAAAGAAAATAAGGTATCTGTAATATTCTAAAGCTCTCCATAAAAATGACCATAACAGGAAAAGATCTATCGAGAATGTGCCTCTAATTTTCGATACTCTGCAAACGCAGATTTCTGTTTAGTCGTAATACCAAATTTAAAATATAGTATAATATGATACCCCTGAATTTAAACCAATAAAAATCAAAACGTTAATACCTTTTAGCTGTCAAGATAGCTTATTTTAAACTAAATAAAAATTTATAAAACACTATAATAAAGTATTTAAAAAAATTCTATACAACTCCTCTCGGCCGCTCTAGAAGCTCCATTCCCACTGGGAATCGGTCTATGGTGGCTGGTGATCCACAGATACTTTCAAATGTATGCAATAGGGTAGCTTAAATGCCATCCAAATTTTTCGCTTTTTCCAGCTCAAAAGTTTGGTAGGAGCAACCAGCACAAAACTGGATAAATCATTTTTTAGACCCCCAACCCTCAACCAAGGAGCTTTAAAACCTGCTCTATTAAGCTTGGTAAGAAGAAAAATTTAGATTAAATAAAATATTTTTTTTAAAAAAAATTGCTCAATGCTATCTAAGCGTATGTCTTTCCACCTTTCACACACTAAAATTAAATGCACAACTATTTCTGGAACGCCCTTGTTACAAAACAGGCAAATAATTTTATATTTTTCGTTTATTATTTTTGAGCCTGTAAGATTTTTCACCTTCTAAAATTGAACTGTTATGATTTTCCCAATTCCTTGGAATCCTACTTGATTTTCTGCAAAATTTGCTTGTAAATTGACCCAGTTATATGTATTCTTAATCCCTCTATCAATTGACCATTTATGAATTTTCGATTTATTTTTAGTAATTTTTCTATGCACAAGCGTATATAGCACAGTAACAATCTTTTAACCATATATTAGTGCCTTATACCCAAGTTCTCATTCTTGATCTGTGCGGATATTTTATTAGTTTGGAAATCCATATTTTTGAATTTTTTCCATTTTACTATTCCGCTCTCTCGAGCCACGCTTTTTTTTTAAAAAACACTGACTTTATTCCCAACTCGGTTCGAATCATTTCAATAGCCACTGATTTTCCCACTCTAGATAATATTCTTATTGACTTATTAATCTCGATTTGAATTTGTTTAACTCTCTGTTCGCTCATTCCAAAAGTTTCTCTGTAATATCAGCCAATAGGAAACAGTACATAATTTATAAATTTAATTTTTAACGCTGTGGGTATATCAGTTTTTTTTACAAAACCGTAGCTGCAAAAAGTGGCTTTTTCGGCATTTTTTTAATTTTTTTTAATTTCAGACAGTACATTCCAATTATCGTTAAAAATATATCCAAGATATTCGTATTTTTGCAAAATTTTCTATTTCCTGATTTTGAGCACTAAATTTAAAAATATTTTTTGAATTTATTTTTAAAATTCCACTTTTTGAATTATTAATTTTTATTTCCCATTTATTCGAAAAATAGGATATTTTATCCAACGAATCTTGGAGCTGTTCAGCAGAGTCAGCAATCGCTACTGCATCATCTGCAAATAGTAGGCCTGGGATTCTTTTTCCTAGTGATGGTACAAAAACACCTTGTATGCCATCAAAAATATCGTTTATATAAAATTTGAATAAAATCGAAGATGCGGGACAACCTTGCCGCACACCGCAGTTGTAGCTAGATTTTCCGGAAATTTCATTCCCAATTTTTACTGTTAGTTTTGGTGATGTGTACAATCCTAAAAAAATTTAAAAATTTTCCGCCAATACCGATGCCCCTAAGCTTATATATTAGCGCCATATGTGGTACCATATCATAAGCCTTTGCGAAATCTATAAATTCTATCCATGTTTATAAATTTTGAATTTTGCGTCGTTTGACAATTTCATATAGCATTGTAGCTTGTGCGACACACTCTTCCCGTGATCGAAACCTCGCCTACTCAGTTTTTATTATACTATATTTTCTGCTGACTTTTTCTAATTTGTTGTCTAATATTTTAGCAAAAATTTTAATAAGAGTAGGAATAAGTGATATTCCTCTGAAATTTATTGTATCTTTTAAATCGCCTTTTTTAGGAATAAGCACCACAATACTAGTTTTCATATTTTTTGGAATTTCGCCCTTTTCACACATATTTTCTAAAATTCTAAATAAAAATTTCGAGAATTTTGGCTCTGGGATTTTTTCATCACAAATTAATTTGTACACTTCATTTGGTATTCCATCGATGACAGATGCTTTTTTATTAGGTATTTTTTTGATAGCTGTCAAAATTTCGCCCCAAGAAATGCATTCTTCACACTCTGGGAATATATCAACGTCATTGTCAATAACGCTTTTCCATTTTTCAGAGGACTTGCTATTTCCACTGTGATCTTCAGTTAAATTTTTAAAATGGGTTTTCCAAACTTCCATTTTTTTCTTATTATCAGTAACAATATTTTTATTATCGTCGAATATTGGACAATTAGAAATATTTTTATTTTCCTTATTTGTAGAGAATTTAATGAAATTCCATGTTTTTCTGAAGACATTATTTATAAGATGATCGTTAAGCTTTTTGAATTTTCCCATATATAATTTCTTTGAATCAGATTTTTTTTGGCATTTCACTTACCTTTTGACCTTTTTATAAGTTTAAAAATCGATTTTAGACTTTGTATAAAGTTTGAATTTTTTTTGGTCTGCCAAGCCGTCCAAAGTTCCTAGATAATCTGATTCTGTCCATACTATATCAATTAATTGATTTATTTCATTATCAATGTCGACTGAATCGACGGCCAATGAATCAAATCGGTCATTATTTTTTAACTGACCGCTGATCGATTTCATTTTTTTCACGTTGATTTTTTTGATTGTATATATTTTATCAAAACTCTTAACTTCCGACTCAGCTGTGATCGAAAAATGGTCAGATAAATCCAGATATTTATTTGAAGTGTACTTGTTCGGTAGAAAATTTATATTGGTGAAAAATATATGATCAATCATTTCCCCCATTTTATTCTTATTTCACCTTGGGCCGATGGAGTTTGATACGGAAGCCAAGCTAAAGCTGATCCCAGATTTTTTAAGAAAATTTGTAGCTCTCACAACATCCATATTGATATCACCACATAAATATATTTTTTCTTTGGGTCTGGTTTTGATATTAAGCATCTGATCGTAATTAGCCTCAGAATTAATCGTTTGCGGCTAATTTTATTACTTATAGTAGGCCGAACCGCCAATATATAGCTTACTTAGTACATCCTGTATAGTTTATTAATATTGAAATTTCGTTTATTCGTTTTAGCAATTGGTATTGATATATAAGAAAATAAAAATTCTATATACGAAAATTATTGTGAATTTAGCGTAAAAAAACGGCATGCACTGTTAATAAATGTTTCAATTTTTTTAATTTGAAAATTTCCTTCAAGACAAGCTCTACAAAACATATTTGACCTTATATATTTAATCTATTGATTGATTTTTTTTTTTTGGTGTATATTGTTAAATGATTTTGAAGATTAATTATAATACAAATATAAAACAAATCAATAAATATAAGAATTCAAGTGAAAAAATCATTTTATTATAAGTATTTTGATTAAAAAAGAAATAATCTTAGTTAAAAAAAGTGTGGATTGATAAAATTTTTTGTTTTTTCATATATAAATATGAATCGACAATATTTAATAGTTAATCACCACGATCTACCGATAGTATTTTCGAGATCAGACTCTTCTGGCTTTGACTTTGAGCTGAAATATCCATCAGCTATTTTAGCGTTGATTTCAACCCTAAGAATAAAATTTAAGCAATGTTATATGTTTAATCAAAGTAAATGGTGAGTAGTAAATTTTAAAAGTATTATGTGGTAAGAGATAAATACACGACTTACATTGAATCTTCAGGAATCAAGTTGTCTGGAAGGTCAACCCTGTTGATTATAGAGATACCGGAACCGACGATAGCTTCATATTTCATGTTGGACATGCTGATGAAGCGGTCAATTTTAGTTATCCCTAGCCAGTGTAGAACATCAGGCATCATTGCTTGGAACCGCATATCTTTGACACCAGCTATGCATTCAGTTCGCTTAAAGTAAGTCAAAGCAGTGTCGCCACCTTCCTGTCTCTTTCTTGCGTTGTATACGAGATATTTCGTAACTTCGCCAAGTGCTCTGCCTTCTTTTCTGAAGTAAGCGATTATTCCTACGCCGCCTGATTGCGCTTGCTTAATACATTCTTCGATTCCGTAAATCAAATACGGTCTACAAGTGCAAATATCGGAGCCAAAAACGTCAGAACCATTACATTCGTCATGGACTCTGACGGTGAGTTTAGTATCGGGCTTATTGATTATTTCAGGATTACCGAAAATATAAACAGTTAAGCCACCAATAGGGGGCAAGAAAAGCTCCATATCTGGGCGAGTAATTAGTTCAGGGTACATACCACCGGTATCCTCGAACAAGGCTCGCCTTAGCACGCTTTCAGAGGTGTTGAATCGTTCAGCTACACCTTTTAAAAACCAAACGGGTTCGACGGCAGCTTTTACAACAGATACGTTACCATCTGCGGAAACGACTTTATCATCTGGTACAATGGATCCGTTTTTAAGAGCTTCATCGATTTCGGCCATTTTAAGATGTGCTTTAGTTACAGCAATTGTGGGTCTGACATCAACATCTTGTTCGAGAAGTTTATTAAAGTTCTCTACAATCAAATGGCCCCATGGATCAAGAGAAACAATTTTTTTAGGGTCGGACCACTGTGGATTTGGGCCAAATTTATATGGAGCCTGAGTGTTGGTAAAATCTGGCCTGTGCATTTCTGATAGATTTCCTGAAGCTACAGCGAGAGCGCGATATATGCAGTATGAACCGCCATGTGCGCCTATTGCATTTCGGTACTTCATTGTTTTAGTGTGCCTTGAAACTATAACAGGGCCTCTTTCGGCAGCTGATTTGGCGCCCCAATTGATAGGGATAGGATCAACCCCCATCATTTTCGGGTAGGCTATTACAAATTATTGGAATTATTTTTTAATAAGTTATAATAAAATTGGTTGAATTATGTATATATGTGTGCGTGTATGCGATTAACGTTACTTGTTAGTAGTACACGGGCAGGAAAGGGGGATTCGTTGTTTTCCAAGACAAGATCGCCAGTCATTCTTGGTCTTTTGTTGCTTGATTCATCGTCTAAAAACAAAAAATTATGAGCATATAGTCAACATTTATTCATTTAATTAAGTAATGCGTGTTCAGAGAATATTTCATAATTATAAAAATGATAGATATGATATATAATATAGAGACTATACCATCAGATCGTTTAATTTTGCGTATCAAAACTTCAGCAACCTCTTTAAGTTCATTAGGTATTTCAGCTTCGGGGCCCTATATATAATTTTCCATAATGATTTATTTTAATAATTTTAATTATTTAAAAAAAAAACAGGATTCAGAAGCTCTAATGAATAGAACTACGCATTCAGAATGATTACCAATGACTCGTCAATGCTTTTTAGTTTTTCAATCACTTCAGACAGATTATCGTTATTAGTATTTGATAAAGTCATTTTATAAGAGCTTGGCTATCAAGAAATTATTACAGTTATATATCAGATATTAGTAAAAAATAGTTATACACTTTTGTTTTATTAGAGGTGTATAAACGTAAAAGTTTAAACAATATTATTAAAAAGAAAATAAGAGATTTGGTATATTAGAGAGAAGGAAATTAGAAGCTGTTTCATGAAGTGCTTACTCAGCTTGTTTTTATATACATATCTTTTGGCGAATAATAGCATTCAAGAACAGGTTTTTATTTCAATTATGTACAAGTTTACAATGAAATAAAATAGAGGCATCACCAGCCATTGTTTATAAAATTACTAATAATAAACAATGGAAAAATAAGCCTAATAGTATAATCCATCTTTTATAAAAAAAGTGACATTACACGATATTTACGCCAATGAAACTAAGAAAACAGTAATATTATTGATAACAATGTATCCCCCCCCCCCCGAATTTCGAATGTAATCATTCTAGCAACTAGGAAAAAGCTGAGTAGATATCGATATGTGTCTATTTTTAGCGTACTAAATTTCATTACTTTTCGCAATTTTGATTGTGATATAATATTATACAGACGGCATTTAGATGGGAAAAGGGGAAATGTCGAATGAAATCGAGAGAATCCCTCCCCCCCTCTGCTTGGGATTTTTCTATTTTATTTACCCGAAATATCAGTAAATATTTTAAGCTATAATTAGTATGTTAGTTTAGGGGTAAAATTTTCTTTATCACTATACTTACAATGGTCTGAGCTGTTAATAATTATAGCTTTGCATTATGCCCCATACATGGGCGGCAGACTATTTTTGATCTACCAAATCTTGCAAATTGGATTCGTTAAAAGTAATTTAATTCCGATGTCTTATGAAACATTGGTATATTGAAAAATAGTAGCATATAGTAAATTTACTATATAAACCATAAACAAATCAATAAATTGAATTTTTTAGAGAGCGTTGAACTGGAGGGGATAAGAGGGATGTTCCTCCACTATTACTAAAAAATAGAGGCATAATAAATGGAAAATTAATATGAAAATTTTTCATATCAAGTTGTGAGTGGAAAATTAAATAGATAATATTACTACATGCTTATAGCTAGATTAATTTTAGATACATCAAAGGATTATGATTCTAAATAAATGTGGAAGGAGGCGGTGATAAGATTTATATATTAGCTGAGGCAGGGGGAATTGGGGCTAAATATTGGTTCATAGAAAAGGAGAATTGATTTGGTTCTTTATAAGGAGCTTTTTATATCTCAATTCCTGTACACTATTTGCAGCCAAATTATAGCATAGTGTTGTAAGGTTTGGGTCATATATTGAACCTTTATTCAGTTCAAAGCCCCTCCCCTTCAATGGCTTTATCTTGAAATTTTTTCTGACATGCTTTGCAGTAATTTCCATCAATTGTAATCTAATGTATAGAACACTATATACGCTGTGAACTTTACTCTATTTTCTCATATAAATAACGAAATAATTATTTTACAGAAATATTTTATTGAAGGCAGCTAAGTTAAGTATAAATGAAATTACCAGAAATTAACCTACGAGTCGCTTTGAAGAATTTGGGCCTTTTATACTTTATATAGGGGATGTTTGATTGAATGCTAATTAGAAATATTCAATTAAACCTTTCCCGTTCAATATTCTTATAAAATCGAATTTATTGGTTCATTTATGATTTAAAAGCTAATTTATTATTTGTATTAAAAAAACAATAAACAAATAATTTTTAAGGTCTCAGAGTTAAAGAATTTTAACCGAACATAGTTGGTTATATTTTGCGGGTCAAAAATAGTCTACTGCGTGCGAAAGGGTTAAAAGAATTTCTTGCAGATAACATAATCATTGATTAACAGATGAATAGAATATAAAACATGATTTGAAGTCATATATCTAGAAATGGGCTATAAAATAAGTGTTGAGTGGAATCGGGAACATAATTGATTGACATACACACATTTAAAGTTACGGGTATTAGATATTGATGATGACTACTTTTCTAATATGGAAAATTCAAACCCAAAATAAAAGGGATTTTAATAATCACGTTTAGATTTACTGAAATTCACGAATGCGCCATCTAAATTTATTACTTTTTATTTCTTATATGGGTGTGGAGAAATATAATTTTTGTTGGAAGCCTTTCGAGTATCAGAACATCAGCAGCAGTCAAAAGGCTAAAACTTACAGAAAGTTTTAACTAACGTGGTTGTGTGAATCAATTGATTGCAGCCCAATGTCGTCTCTGAACCATTATTACACTCAAATAACTAACCATTTCCCAGGCCATAGACCATAGACCATATTATATCAACGAAAATAGCCAACTGCAGTCAATAATAACAGTTTAACTCCGAAACGCATATAGGTATTGGTTTGCAGTTTAATAGCAGCAAATTGTTATTTTGCTCGTAAGCCATAAACGAATCAAAAAGTAGACGTTTATAAAGAGCGCTGGACGGTTAAGGGTCAAATCTGCTAACTTTCTTTGTATCCAAATCGTTGGCGCAACCATTCATTGGCTCCATTCCTCAAAAATAATCCCCCATATATGGGATGTTCTTAGAGGATCAATTATTTGCGTAATTTTATTAGGTAAAGGTTTTGGTAGTATTAGATTATTGATTCGGTGATTTTTTCTAAATAGATAAAAAGTTAAGGCAACACTTATGAGGCGGTAATTGCTGAAAGGAAAAGTTCCGCTCCTCGAAATAGCCTCCCAAATATGCACTAGCTAATTAATTTTCTTAGGCAGCTGCCGAATAACAAGTCTCTAAACAGGGTCGTTAAACCCCACTGGCCACAGTGCATAGCCATATTAATACCATTTTTCGTTTTAGGCTATGAAATAAACACAACCATATGTGCCTGAGATTCAGAAATAGCGCCGATTTACTAATACCGTCAGTAGAAAGCGTTGGCTGCACAATCTAAACGCAATAGCAAACGCAAACGTAAACAATCGACCACCAATTATGTAAATGCCTTGAGTTCAACCTCAACACCCCCCGAAAACACAAATCAAATACCACCATAATTTTTCTTATTCGCATCTGCCCTGATTCTAGCCCTCCCTACCAATTGGCTAGATTGTTGTATAAAAATACCCATTTGCCAAAATTTATCGCCTAAAATTCGCTATTGGCAGGATATTCTAGGCGCTTGTTGGTGATTGGGCTTCGGTGATTGAAGCGCTTTTATCTATTTTGGCAAACTTCAGCCATAGTTACACAATACAATCTTTATATGGCAAGCTTTTTTTCGACTACACTTTCTGAACAAGGTCAAACTCACTGCATCTGCACACTTAATTACAAACAATAAACATCCTATGCCTCACTATCTTACATCACAATACCTTTTCTCTATTGAATCTCATCATTCTATATATTCTTTAATACTCATAGTTGCAAGCCTCCCTTCACCATACATTTCATCCTTCTATTCTCTTTCAATCCCAACTCCGCCTTTACACAAAACCCACTCTACCCTACCCTACCGTTTCTTTCTCCTGATCTCTCAAATAATCTCGTATATGATTATTCCTCTACTCTCGTACCTTGCCAACTTTCCTTTATAAGCTTATCCATAAATTATTCCCTTCCCCTATTATTTCATTAGCTCCTTTTACCTACTTCCAATATGTTTGACTTTTTAAATCCATTCACGAGAAAAAAGAGCAATTCCAGCGGAAAAAACTCTTTCGCTTCAAAAGACTCTTCGAAAGATTTTGTCGTTCATAATTTCTCCGTTATTCCAAAAAACTCCTTAAACAGAAAAGATTCAAACTCAAACAGTAATTCTATTTTACTTTAGCTACTCGACTATATTTACTTTATACCTATTCTATTAATCATTCCTCCTCCCCCTTTTTTTAACTAGTAGATAAGCAAAACTCAGACTTCACTTTAAACAATGTTCAAACAGAACCCGAATTTAATGATGCCGCAAGCTACCACTCAATCAACTCTTCCACCTTAGAATACTCCTCATTTCCTATGTATAACGTTTCTGAAAACCCCTCCATAGAACCCAATAGTTCACTAAGCCGCACTAACGTAGATTTATTAAACTCTGACTCTGCCTCATTCTTGAATCAATCTACTAAATCTCTCGCTACGGAAGAATTACCCCCCAGCTTCCAAAGACAGAGGATGGAAAACAAAGATAAACATGCAAACTCTCCCAGCACTTTAAGCCCCAAAATGTCTAAAGAAGAAAAAACTAAAGCTATCAAAGAAAAATCTGAAATTTACTTCCAACAAGCCATTAAAAAACACGAACAAGGCGATCTCCGCTCCTCAACCATCTACTTTAAAAAAGCTGCTGATATGATGCACCCAATTGGATTGCTCTTTTTCGGTTTAAGTTTAAGGCATGGCTGGGGATGCGATAAAAATGAAAAAATGTCTTTCTTATACCTGCAAAAGGCTGGTGAATTAATAGCCCCTGAAGCTAAAAGCTTAAACTCGGAAATTCAAGGCCCTGCTAAAAAAGAGCTAGCAATGGCCATCTATGAACTCGGACAAAGCTATTACCACGGTTGGGGTGTCCCTAAAAACCGCAAAACTGCCGTACATTACTTTGAATTATCTGCTAACTTAGGCGACCCCGATGCTCAAGTGGACTTAGCATCAAGTTATGAAAACGGTGATGGCGTCAAAAGAGACCTGAAAAAAGCTGCTCACTTCTACAGGCTAGCTCATAATCAAGGAATTGACCAGTTTGGAAACTCTTGGATATTCAAACAAAAGTACGATCCTTGAATTTTCCCTCCAATTTAATTTCTTTTCTCAACTACTCAAATCCAATAACTTACATTCGCGTACCTCAATTTCTTATAAAAAATTCTCTCGATTTTCGTCTCCCCCCCCTTCCCAATTTCAATCATAATATCAGGCTTTTTTTTTATAAAAAAAAATAGCTATTGAATTATGACTCGCTCCTCCCTCTGCAATCAATTGACGCAAAAAATTACATTATCATCTCGATATCATTATTTACCACCCTTTCAAATACTACTTTTTTATTAATTTTTTTAACAAAAATTATTCAAGAATTTTATCTTTTCATTTATTATGTACTATTAACTATTATCTCCAAATATAATCATTTATTTATTTACCTACCTATCATTGCCCATCCTATAAAATATTTAATTACTCTACTCAACCAGATCTTGAAATTGCCATTCAACTATCCTACTTGATATACACCACCTCCACGCATAAAATTAAAAATTCAACTATTTACTGATTATAAAATCTTCAGATCCCATAGTTTTGTTTTATTTTCTATACTTCACTAAAAAAAAACTATACACCAACTTTTATGTAATATATACATATATCTGAAACGGATATTTAGCAATTGAACTTTAAAAAATTCGGCTATTGATCCTTTTTTAATCGATGTATTACAACCGGTCCCCAATTATGCCACATATAGTTTCAGTATACCAATTTTAAACAAAAAAAATTCTCACACTGGATCCCTTGCCCAAATCCCACCTAAGCCATATAATTAGCTGCTGTACACACTGAATACAAAAAAACTATCAGCGTGTTTTTCGCCAAATAAAAAATACAATAAATCATGCAAATATATATATAGTAAACCTCGGTGTAATATGTACTACTAGATATACAGAGTTTTGCATTACAGCGCGATTAGTTAATCACGCATAAAATTGCAAAATAAAAAAATGTATTCAAATTCTTGCGAACAGATATATTTGAGTCGCTGTAAATAGTGCCAATAAACTTGTATGTTTAACTATTTTAGCGCAACCACAAAAATCACGTTTTATCGTTATCATTTTATCTGTTCAGTCTTTTTTAATTCTTAAATCCAGGTTACTCCTATAATTAAATTACATATTTTTAAATCGGAGTTTTACCGAGTTTTGTATCTGCATTTTTTTCACTAATCAGCTTACTAGCTGTGAAAATCATTGATATTATTATCATCATACTCAACTCATCTCACCTCATTAGAATTCCAAAGTATCTCAGACCTCAAAATGCATAGCATCGCTAGCATTCCTTTTTACTGAAAAATAAATCGAGTATACCTCCAAGTCTCGCACCTAAAATTCGTGATTTTTTATTGTATTTTTTATTAATATTTATGCAGATGATTATCCATGCATTAAAAAGCTCCAAGACCTAACTTTATGCACGATCAATTCTAGGAAGCTTCGATATTGAGGTATTTCAGATAACGAGTCGTTATAAACCTTCGTTATATAACAAAAATTTACCCTTGAGTAAAACCCATAACCAATTGATCTAATAATATCATATTTATCTGCGCGGCGGGCTTTCCATGGGCATATCTTTCGCCCGATATCTAAATTTTCTGTTCATACCTTTGATGTTTATAAATTTTCAGAAACATCTTATTTATTCTTGTACATATGAATTGCGACTATTTGAAAAAATGTCGTTGTTTATGTCTTGATAATGCACCAAAAAAAAATTTTTTTTATTTGGAAAACTATTTTCAGTTTATTATTATTATTATTATTATTATTATTATTATTAATCCAAAGAAAACATTTAATAGCTCAAATTTAAGCCAATCAGAATCACAAGCAATCTTTCAACCTTATTTTATTTTTAAAAATTTTATTATATCATAGATGTTTTTATATTATATCTCATTAATGATAAGCGTATATATTTTTTAGCTATGTATTTAACCCTGTTCATTTTTTTTACATGCTAGTTTGTGACCTTGTTTCATTTTTTTTAAATTATTTTTGTGGGTATTATTAGTTAATTTAGATTAAAAAACTTCAAATAATGAAATAAAAAGCTGATGGTGTGCATTTGTTTTTTGTTAATTTACTACTGTATATGTTAAACTAAAATTCCTGATACTATTAGTCTAGGCTATTAGAAGATTTAAAATTTTTAATTAAGCTATAATAATGTTTTATAAACTATAAGAGCTTTTTTCGAAAAAAATAGTGACTATGATTAGCCAAAAAAAAAAATATTCAGGCGATAATGTCGCCGAGATTTTTTCTCTCTAGCATGATAAGTGTTCACAGATACTTTTAATTCTGTGATTTTAGTTAATATATGGATTTAGTTTTATTTTTTAGTATTAATTTTATAAAGATTATGAACTGATTTTTTTGTTTAATTTTATTTTTGATTAAAATGTGTCGGTATTTATAGTAAAATATTTAAAGAAAATACAATAAAACATACGTATTAACAAATTTAGAGTTTTAAAGAGCAAGTTTTTAAGAATATGAAAAAATGCTAAAAGTAAAAGTAAAAATAATCATAATTTTAGATGTAATAGAAGTAGAAAAAGATAAAAATAAACCAAATTTCTCTTTGGTTTAGCTTTGTATAAAAAAAACTCTTTGTAAAACGCAAGATCTCAGATTTTCAAAACATAAAGAAAAAACATCACTTATGTCCTTGGATAAATATTCAGTTCTTTGTATTTGGATAGATCGCACAACCTACTTACAACAATTTGTGAGTTTTTGTATAACTTTCGAGAATATCGGGTATTATCATTCAAAAATATGGGATAGAAATGATATTTAGAGTAAAATTTAGAATATTTATTAAAATAATTTCCAAGTTGTTCTAGAGTAAGAGCAAGAGTTGATTATATTTTATTGCCCATTCACTTAAATATATACTAAATATATTAAAATATATTAATTCTTGTAAATACAAAACATTACAAAAGCCAATAAATGATGTATATTTTAAGACACTGCAAATAATTTTCTGTAATATTCTATCACCATATTAAAAAATATATAATTATATATTTTTTTGCTTTTAAGAATTTATAAAAGATTAAAAAAATTAAAAATAAGAATATATTATTCACTGGTTAGAGATTTTTTATTATTTTGGAATTATATATAAGCTTTCAAATTAAATGTTTTTATTAAATAGTATTCAAGCTAAATTATATAAATGAGATAACATTTTAACATTATTGGTTGTCAAGAAAAAATAATGATCGCTACATTATTAATTAAAATTATTTTAAGTAAAAATAGAATATTTTTGTCAAAGGCGTTATTTAGCCACACATTCTATAATTTAGCTATAGAGGATATTTTATATAATCCTCGTATTTCTTTAATTTTTATTTTAGTATTTTTTATATGGTAAGCTAGAATATTTAACAGGAAAACCTATTAATTCAGAAAAAAATAACCTATAAAAAAATATATGCTGTGAAAATGTGAAAAGAACTTAAAAATATCAAATTAAAGATATGTATAAATTTTATAAGAATAAAAAATACAATTATCGATAGAACCATGTTGATGTATATTTATTTAACCTTTCATATAGAATCAACGGTAATAAATTGAAAGAATAAATTCCAAAAGTAAAAAAAAAAATTATCACGTTCAATTAGATTCCTAAAAAAGGTATTAATTGAAAATAGCTCATATATATATTCAGCTCATTTATGATTAAAAAGAAGTACAATGTTATAGAAAATTTAATGCTTAAATAAATAATGGTGATTAATCAAAGAACTCTACGTATATAACAATAAATCGTTTATTTCAAATCAATAATTGAATTTTTTTTAATAAATATGTATCTATAGAAATAATAAATAAAAAATTCAGTTTTCTAAAATCTCAGCATAAAATTATTATATTAACACTAGTGCTCAAAAAGACTTTTAA
>LSSN01001691.1:0-20653 GCA_001970855.1 Smittium culicis
TGCTGTTTTGTACCTCATTTGTGAGGCAATGAGGGTCATTTCCCTTCACAACGTCGCTAAATAAGGTTCTAGCACGTTTTACGGGCTTTCTAATGACCATACTTGAGTAAATTGGGGTGTTTTTTTTGCTTTGCTTTTTTATTTTTTATTTTTTTTGTGCAGGCTTTTTTTTGTGTCGCAAATTAGTCGAAATAATCAAATTCGTTAAATTCGGCGATTTGCGTACTTTTTTTTTCTCGATTTGGCTAATTAAAACCGTGCACCAAACTTGGGCACTTACAATTTAATTGCAAAAGTTAAACTTTGTCTAAAGAGACCAAACTTGTACCAAAATGTAGCTCTTGGCTAGGTCAACAAAGTTGTATTAATAAGTTAAAGTCTATAGACTACGTGTTCGATGGTTATAGTCAATTTTATTTATTAAGGGCGTAAAAAAAAGTGAATAGTAGATAAGAAATAAAAATTTTTAGATTCTCTAATCCTATTGGCTCGCCCAAGAAAAACTTTTCCAAGAGAGAGAGAGAGATCAGTACCGAATTGATGAACTTTATTTTTAATGTTGTCAGCACATCAGACCGTCTCAGGAAGCTGTAAGCAGCGTATACAGCCTTCCTGACCTTGTTCATGTTGTTCTTGATTGTCCCAGATACATCCCATTTGCTATTCATAATATAGCCCAAGTAGGTGTACTGGTCGGTGGAGTCGACTTTTTGGCCCTGCAGGGTCATATCAGTAGTCAACTCCCCGCTTATCGTCATTATCCCGCACTTGGAGGCATTCACAGCCATTTCCCAAGTGTATGGACCATTCGGCAATGGTGTTCAGTGCATCTTGTATAATGGTAGAGATAATAATAAAATTTTATATCCTATATTTCTATTACCGCTATATTGGTAGCATCAAAAAAGATATTATAGAGTGGAAAACAGGGTAATGTAAAAAAACGAAAAGTGAAATAGATATTATACAGGTTTTTTATTAATTAAGAGTATAAGAATCGATTTAAACAAAAAATAGAATAAAGGTATATATGTAAGTGTTTGGAAGGTTAGGTGATGTTGGTAGATAAAATAAAGTTGAAAGGTGAATTATATGCGAATTGATATTCTAAGGATGTTTGTATATTTGGCATTAGGGTATTGCTTTTTTTTACCATTTAGATAGCTTTGGCTCAACTTCACTTATAATAGATCCAGTTAGTTTCACGTGCTCAGACAAGGTGCCAACATCGGCATACATAGGGTTATAAAATTCAGGTAATTGTTGTTTGATGAAGTTTCTGATGAAAACGTTGAGCTGTTCAAATTCAAGTAAAAAGCCATCATGACCATCATAAGAGTCGATTCTTGACAAGGTGGCATTTGGGATATGAGTAGCGAGCTCGATTTGTTCGCCAAATGTGAACAGGCCATCGGTTTCGATTCCGACGATTAGAGCAGGCTGCTTTATATTGTTTAAGCTGCAGAAGTAAGATTCATTACGATCACGACCAAGGTCATGAGTGTCTAATTTTTTTGATAATGCAACATAACAGTTTGCATCGAATCTTTTGGTGAACTTATCGCCCTGGTACCTTAGATAGCTTTGGGCAGAGAAAATTCTTGAAGCTGAGCGGTCGTCATTTTGGTTAATGCTAGTAAGATCTAATAAAGAGTGTTCTCTGGAATGAAGTGAAGGGTTATGGTTTTGGAATTCGGGGACTTGAGATGATAGCTCGTTATCAGATTCGTCCGAGCCACTGGTAGCACAATCAGTGTTCGAGTATTTAATAGACTGGATACCGTTCTTTTGTTTTAGCTTTAAAACAGTGTTTGGACCGATTTTGTTTACTTGCATGACATTTCTACCGAACTTGGCTTCAAATGAATCTCTAGATCTGTAAGTCAGCAGTGCAGACATGCGAGCAACACTTAGTCCAACTTTAGGACTTTTATCCACAGTGTAATGGCCATTGTTATAGTTTGGATCAGAGTAAATTGTTTGTCTTTGGGCCTCGCCCCAGCTGATTCCCCAAGCACTATGACGACCTGAAGTTGCTATTGCGGAAAAAGTGCGGACGTAGTCGCTGCCAAATTTAGACCACTCCAAGGCGTGCATGCCACCGAGAGAGCCGCCAATAACTATAGCTATTTGCTTGACTTGGAGGTGATCCAAGACCTTTCTATGCAATAGTACATCATCACGGATAGAGGTTAGTGGGAACTCTGGGCCGTAAGGTCTGCCAGTCTCGATATTAGTTGTTAGTGGCGAGGCGGTACCATATGGACTTCCAAGAACATTGCAGCATACTATAAAGAAACGAGAGCTGTCAAAGGATCTGCCAGCACCTAATAGAGGGCCCCACCAATCAGAGACGTCGCTTGAACCAGTGAAGGCATGGCAAATGACCATGACGTTGTTTCCTTGTTCGTTTAGCGTTCCCCAGGTTTTGTATGCTACTGGCACATTCTTCATAACAACGCCGCTTTCGAGCCTGAATTCTGGGAAGACTATAGTTTTTTGGTCATTTACGACGCTGACCAAGTGGTTGTCCTTGTATAGATATTCGATCTTAGCAATATCTTCTGACCTGGTAGTTACTGTCATGTTTATATTTTCTTTGGTTATATGTTGGTAAAAAGTTAAAAAAGGAAGACTGTTTAGAATAAATAAATGTTAGTTGGAATAAAATACAAAGTTTGAATTAAATTGGTAAATCTGTGGGGAGTTACTATTAAAAAAATCTAAAGAATTAAAGCAGGAATAAAATGTAATTATTAAGGTATTAGAGAATATTTGTCTTTATTTATATAAATGATGAATATACTAGTACTAATCGCCAACTATGACTTTGCATAATGGTTTATCTTGATTAACTTATTTGCGCAGCATTTAATTTTTTTTTTTTTTTGTGATGTGCTAAATTACGCTATCTATTGTGAAAATTCCGAGAAAAAAAAGCCTTGATTAATTTGCATGGGGATTACTAATCCTTATTTCTAATTAGCTTAGGCGCTGTTGAAAACTATTGGAGTTAAATGATATTAAACGAGCAAAGATAAAGCTCGAAATTATTGGACAATAATAAGGGGAATGTTACCGCACCATTCCAAACCATAAATCACGTATTTTTGATAGTAACTTTATTCAGCTCACTTTTTGCTCTATTTTTTGCTTCTTATCGGTTACTGAAATCAAAAATACTCAAATTAAGCCAATTAGTGTAGCCTTGGTACATCCAATATAACAGCATTTGTGCTATTGATGACAATTAACAATGGTACCATTCTGTACTCACAAAAATAACGATGGTACCTTGTTAGCTGACCAGAGATGCTATTGGTCATTATACTCCATTTGGGAACTTACGCCTACTGACAAATAGACGCAAACAAAAAAAAAACTCGTATCCTTTAATTTATTTTCCACTATAACAACGCTTAATATATTATCTCAGATGTAAGGGTTGAAGGTTTTAGAAAACGTATATAAAGACTGCAAATGCTCTCAGTAGTTGCTGAACCTAGACCAATTTAATTCTTCTTCAAGTCTCATCCCCCCCCCCCCCATTCCATTCTATCTATGAAGAAAACTCCACGAATATTTACCCACTAGCATCTATTTAGCAATATCATCTATAGATTCATAGACTTCTTTTAATATTGCGATTTCTCTCCCTATTTGCTAAGAAAGAACGAATCTAGCATGTTTATCAATAATTAAGCGGTCTTTTATCTACAGTGGCCAAACACTCGCTGATAAAAAACGAAACAAAGTTCGAATAAACTCGCGTCTTTTTTGAAAGCACTTTTCGTAAATACTCATATATGGGCTCTATCTCTATCATGTTCATGCAGGCTGCAAAAAATATAGCCTAGCACAAAATTTCCATTTGATTGTAATAATTGTTGCATTGATTGGATTGCATAATATTGCTAATTTATTCGCAATATTTTGAGCGAATTGTATCATAATCGTAATCCTCTTTTCTAATGAAAAATTTAAAAGCGCAAAAATAGCAACTAAAAAGCTGTTTGTTATGAAACATCCCGACTTCACAGTCCAATCGCATTTTGTTTCCACTCTCGTTTTCTTTTATCTTACACACCCCTCCCTACAGAATTTTTTATTTTTTCTATTTTATTTATTTAACCCATTCCCGTCCAACACTCTTTAAAAAAGCGAATTTATTGATTCGATAGTCATTTAAAATATTCTTTATTATTTGCCATTATTTTGAATTATACCAATATATCTTAAGGCCTCGGAATTAATTGATTTTCATTGAACGCGGTTGGCTATACTTGGTCATCCAAAAATAGTCTACCGCGCGGGAAAGGGTTAAACAGTATTGGCATAAAGAATTTTAGCTGCTTTACTTATCTTGAACCATGTTATAAATACCAATTATAATGGTTATGTACTTTATTGGAAATGGTTATAGTCATTTGAACAGAGTTTTTATATAATTTTTACTTTTTTTCACTATAATTCGTACTATTATTTATAAAGTGTTAGTTGCGAATATCTTAATGATATGGCGTAAATCAGCACTAATGCTTGTCAAAGTACTGTACACTAGCCCTCCAAGATCAAATCTTATTAATTATAAAACCAAGACACCTTCTAAAAAATTTTATTACGCAATAAACATATACTATATAACAATTAGTCTCTTCGAATTTAGATAAACAATCTCACTAGCACGTTATGTCCGGAAAAATTTTTTTCTTATCGATTAGAAAAAATTTTTAGTATAAAATAAAATAAATTGTGTATATTTTAATCCTATCAGCGAAAATGAAATCTTGCGCTAACTATTTTTTTTCCACTCTGCCTAAACTGCAAACTGTAATACCAAATAGCTCCTTACTTTTTTTTTACTTTTCCATCAGCTAAATTTTCTAATATTATTTTAATTGTTTCTAATAGCTATACTAATCATCATTTCACTCATAAATTTCTAATTGAAAAAATATAATGAAAATTTAGCAAGAAATGAGCAAGTTCAGAAGAAAAAATTTACTTATCCTATAAATAATTGATAATACGCAACGCATATTTTACCAATACAAATGAGAGATTCTGAACGAAGTGAGCACCTTGCTGAAGTTGAATGTTATTGGCTTGTATATTCTTTAAATGTAAATATTATTGGCGGAATTGAAAATGAATTTCTAATTTTGTATTATTTGATTTAACCCTTTCCCGTCCATCACTCTTTAAAAAAATAAAAACTATGATTCATTTATGATTTATAAGCAAGCTTATTATTTGTTTTTAAAATATATTATGCCAATATTTCTTAAAGCCTCGGAATTAAAGTATTTTTACTAAACATGGTTAGCTATATCTGGTGGGCCAAAAATAGTCTACCGCCCGGGAAAGGGTAAAGGTAATTTTATTTTTCTATAGTAAGACAAGTTAGTTAACCCTTTCCAGTCAAACACGTTTAAAAAAATTAATCTATTGATTCGCTTGATATTTAAAATTAATTACTTGCTTATAAATTGTAATATACATAAAATTATATTATCCTCAGGATTAAATTATTATATTTGAATTTTATTTGGTAGATTTGGTAGATCGAAAACAGTCTACCACCTGGGAATACTTAAACCCCTTCGCGCGCGATAGAGTGTTTTGGCCTAAAAAATATAGCCAACAGCGTTCAATTAAAATAATTTATTCCGAGGCTTTAAGAAATATTGGTTAGCTATATTTTAGCACCAAATAGTAAATTTTGCTAATAGCCATAAACGAATCAACAATTCCATTTTTTCCAAAGAGCGTTGGAACAGAAAGGGTTAATCGAATGGGTATTTATTAGTTATTACTGGTAGGTATTTTATTTTCGGAGCTGTCATTTTAAATTTTTTTCAGTAATTAGAGCTTTTACTGTGTAGAGTTGTTATACATCAGGACCCTTTCAAAATAAAATACCCATAATAAATTATTTAATCCTTTCGCGGGCGGTAGACTTTTTTCGATCTTGAAGTATATCCAACTGTGTTCAATTTGTATGCTTTAATTCCGAGAATAAATCAATAATTGGTTATTATTGAATATCAAAACCTAAAAATTATAGCTATAAACCATAAAAGAATCATTAATTTAATATTTTTAAAGAGTGTTTGACGGGAAAGAGTTGATCCTTTCACGGGAGGTAGACTGTTTATGACCTTCAAAATAAATCCAACAGCATTCAAACAAAATAATTTAATTCCGTGGCTATTACAATCATTTTTTTATTGTTGAATAACTGCAAATAATAAAATTACTTATAAATCATAAACGAATAAATAAAATAATTATTTCAAAGAGTGTTGGACGGAAAAGAGCTAATATGCTTGGGATTTAATCATCTGAAAAATTGAGAGATTTCTTTAAAATTGGATATACTAAGTGAATATAGCTCTATTATTCAAAGCGAAATAAACATAAATCATTATAATATCAAATAAAAATAAACAAAAAATTATTGTATCATATACATATAATTTGAAAAAATTTAGTTTTAGCTTTGATATTATAAAATTTTTTTACTCCATAAATGTAATCCATCAGTATCCAAATTTTTAAATGTTTATATTTTTACACTTAATAATATCAAAATATGAATTAATTTTAAATTAAATTTTACATTTTATAAAACTAAATTTCAATCGATCATTACAGAGATTAAATAAAAAAGTTAATAATTATGTATATAAGATTCGTTACTTATATTAAATCCAAATATGTAATATGATAAACTGCATTCTAAAAAATGATGCCGTTAGTCAAACTATAGGGCTATCAAGAGCTTATAAAGAGCATAAATCGGGCAAATAATTCTTATTCATATCTGTATAGACTAATTATGAGCTCAATAATGCGACATTTTCTAAACTGAATATAAGCTCTATGGGGGAAAAAAACTTGATACTTAATAATTAGTATTTATAATGTTTGTAAAATTTTACTTTTTTAATTTTTTTTAGCGCTATTTCAGTCAGCCAAATATGCATAAAGCTATTAAAGACTCGAAATTCAGAAAATCTAATGAATAAATAGCGTAAATAACATATAAGAAACAATTTTATAAACTAATTGAAGATTTTTATCTAAATTATTAGATGCTTTAAGCCTAGATGGAATTAAATATATCATTTAGAAATTTAAATTTTGGCTAAATAAAATTATTAATTCGAATCAATATTGAACCTTCAAATAAAAAAAACAAGATCATCACTCGAACTCTATAAGTTAAACGCTGAATAGAAGAAAACTAGTAATTTTATAAAGGGTCACGTGGATTTTAACCCAAATCATCTGTAAGCTATTAGCAATAATTCTGCTGCGACAGCTGATTCAGTATCACTCGATAATATCGGTTCGTGATAGAGGAGAAATTATCATTTCAATTTTAACTGGAATTTTCTTGAGCTCTTTTCAATGTAAAAATAGTTTAATAATTACTTTTTTTATTTCTAATAAATATAAAAAAGTAATAAAATATGTAACTTGAATATTTTGTAACATGAAATTTGGCTTTTATATAGCTCTCGATATAAAACATTATATATCATTTTCAGTATTATAATTTGATTTATTTTTCTCATTCTGAAAAACTACGCGATGGAAAGAGTTATTTATATTTAACAGCCTTGATATAGATGAACTATTTCTTTAAAGGTTGAGGACATCCAAGTAAAAAATTTTCACATGGATATGAGTTTATATTGTTTGAAACTCTTTTAAGTAGTAATTTTAGAACATAATGATATGAAAGATTAGTTTTTGATGTTTTGTGTATATTTTAAGTTGCTGAAAATTTTATTATTAGTTTGTTACAATGAAAAACTTGAAACATAATGTTAGATATTTTATAATTTTATTAAATATTTTTAATATCTCTAATAGTATAATATATTATAATATAATATTAAAAAAATAAAATCAGCCAGATATAAAAAATTTTAAATTTTAAACGTAATTGAAGGGGGCTATTAGAATATTTTTAATAAAAATCCTAATTAAAATTTAGATATTTGTTTAACTCAAATTTTTGACGGAGAAATTATACTAAAAAATACACCAACTACAAAAGTGAGCATTTTTAGTATAAAATTCTGTCATTAAATTTATGGTTTTACTAAATGGAAATACATGAACCAAGATTTATATGGTACTATTAGGTTTATTTAATTTGTTCTCGATAACTTTGGAAATTTGATAACATAGCTTTACTTTACAACTCTTGTCACACCTTAAGGCATTTTCAATATTAATTACACGCTAAATAACAATATTTTTTTTATTGGAAGATCTAAGAGCTTAAAGTTATTTATATGTAAATCAATGTTAAATTAATTAAAAATTAATAAAGTGATAATGTCGCTTAACATATTTTATAAATATGTAATATAATTCATTAAGGAAATGTTAACGTATTTAGGAACCTCTTAAAGAGTATCATCAACGGTATAATCTACATATTTCCCAAACACTAAATTTCAAATACTTTAATGAAATCAACTCCAATTTATCACCACCCTGTTTATTTTCATGAAATCGAGTAAAATTCCAATAATAAAAAAAAAGCTCTAACTTTTCAATTTTAGGAGAATTTAAAGTTGGGCTGACAAAAAAAATCAATTTTAAAAGAGCAATATTGAAACTTTTAATGATTTAAGAATAAAATTTTCAGTCAATTTCAGTTGTATTGATTGTAGGAGCACTTATTCTTAGCTTTATATTGAAGCTAAAGACATAATATCTAGATAATCTTAAGATTTCAGTTTAAATAAAGTAATTTTTATTAAATCGGAAATATATTTTATTTTGTGAAATTTTAGGCTATTTTTTCAATAGAGGCAAATGTACGATAAACTAAAAAAAAATCCCGATAATTTAATTTATAAATTATTATTGTATGAATAACTTAGCTATGGTTATTTATTAAGAGTAAATCTAAAATATCTTTAATTAAAATAGCTAGTTACCAGTTTTATATGTTTCTGTATGGAGATAATTTTATTTAGCTATTATAATCACGAAAAATATTTTATGGTTCAGAATGGTTGTTAAAAAATAATCGTAGCTATTTGCTGCTATAACAAATTTGTTGAAGCGTTGATTATATAATTAACGCTGATAAATTGGATTAGCACTAAAAAAAAAGTCAAAAAAATTACTCAATTAAAGCATAGAAAACTATTTTAATTAAATTATAGCAACAATATGATGAATGCTTTAAAACTATAAATTGTGTTCATATTTTTATTTTATAGACCTAAATTTCAACAAATCTCCCATAAAAAAATTCTAATCTCACAGAAAATTTTTACAAGTATGTTGTATACTAACGTCTGTATTATCTCCTTAACGCCTCTTTATACAAAAAAAAATTTGGCATAAGCACAAAAAAAGGTGAAATAAACATGAAAATAAAAAAAAATCGGCTGATCAGATCACAGAAATAAAATATTTAACAAAATCTATCATCTTGAACCAATTCTCAGTGGGTATGGAGCTTTCAGAGTGTTTGAGGTGGATCTGTAGAAAAATTATTTTTGTAGTATTTTTTATTGGTTTTTTGTATACTTTTAAATAATGATTAATAAACCCTCTGTGAAAAAAAAAAACTAAAAAAAATCTTCCAGTTATAAAATATCTTATAAAATCGAATTCTATTTTTTGATACGGATATAGATACCTTCAAAAAAATATGCATGGAGTTTATGCTTTTAACCCTTTCGCGGGCGGTAGAATATTTATGACCTACAAAATATAGCCAAAAATGCTCAGTTAAAATTCATTAATTCCGAGGCCATAAGATTATTTGGTATATAGTATTTTAACAACAAATAATAAATTTGCTTATAAATCATAAACGAATCAGTAAATTGATTTTTTCTTAGAGTGTTGGACGGGAAAGGGCTAACTTTTCTCAGCTCTTTCTCTGTATTCATTTTTTTATTAGTGTAAAAAGAAATTTCTGCAGTTTATTCGAAAATGTGATTTTTTCATTCTCAGATTCCAATATATATGTTGTAATAAATCAAATTAAAACATATTATGTTTAAATGTCTTTTATTTTTGTGTATTAAAATATATTAAAAACATCAACACTTTTTCCTTGATTTCCTTATCTTTTAGACGCTCTTTTTTTGATTAAAGTTACATCTTTTTAATTAAATTTAATTCTATTATTACCATTTTTACCAAAAAAAAATACCGCTTTTTTGCGACACCTATTTGCTGTACACAATAGGCAAAAATATATATATTTATCTGTTTAAAAATTCCCTGATTATTTCCCTCATTTTCTTTACAATCATAATTCAATAAAAAGAAAATATAAACACATGTATCCTTTTCAGTGATTATTTACTATTAATGGTACAATAAAAGTAGTAAAGCAGAATTTGGAACTAGCATTATTATCAAAAAGTCACCAACTGTATCTCCAACTCCTCCTAGTCAAAGCCCAAAACTAGCAAGCTATCACATTTTCAGCTATATATTTGAATTATTTCGTATATATTTTAATTTTTTAGTTTTATTTTAATATTATATTTTTTAATTAGTAAGAGCGTAAAAATAAAGATAGGATAATATTTGAAAACTAGGAATTAAAAATAAGTAGATTTATCATATTTTTTTGTGAAGTTTTGCTAACTTTTTGTCCTTTTTAAGAAAATTTTGTGCATATTAAATATCAAATATTATTGAATAATAAAAATGGCCATTTTTGGGGTTTAAATATAACTGGCTAAAATAAAAAAAAATTTTCTTCAGCTATTCTAGATAAATAATAGATTTAATAGGTATTTTTACAATTTTTATTTTTTCGATTTCACTTTCTAGAAGGTTCAAGAGCGCACCTTTTTATAAAAATTTATTCCCTTCGTTTTTTTTTGTTTTTGTTTAAATTTTCTATCAACTTCTCTCCTTCCTCATAAAACCAAATTATATTTTAGCATTATTAGTATAAGACTAGGAAAATTATAAAAGTACAATTCAAGCTAGTAAAAGCTTATGACAAGTCTAAGAAAAACATCTAATAATTTGAGGCAACGCTAGGTTTAATGTTAAAGGTGGATTTATGGTACAAGATATTGAGGGTAGTCAATAGATAGCTACAAATTGCGATTATAATCCATCTATAATTTTTATATTGATTTTGGTTTCAGTATGCTATCTGATAAAATATATTAGCTCAAAAAAAATTCGTCAAAAAATTTGACTGAGTCGATTTAAAAACAAAAGTATCTTGGTAAATATCATTTCTGGAGTATAATATTCGAATTGATCTAGTTAAATAGAGTGTAAGATATTTAAATAAAACTTTTATTGTGCCATAAAATTTTATAACAGTTCCTTGACTACTATTAAATATCTTGTGATAACGGGATTATTTCAATTACAAGTCTAAAAATAATTTTACCTCTAGGTAATTTATATTACAAAAAAATTTGGAATATACAAAATGCTTGACGTAGACAAAATTTTTTAATTTTTTTTAGTTAAAAATAACGGCAATTTTAGCTATTGATACTAATGGTTTTAGGCTGAATTTGCGGATAGTTTAACTAACTTTTAATTACAGCAGAATTAACAATGATAATAAGCATCAATTTATGGGCGATGTAGCTATATATTTCTTGCGTTGTTTGAGTAAACGACATAACTTTCCGATATGGAATTTCATATAATTTCTGCTAGAGGTGTATGAATAAGCTAAATTCGATAAAAGGTTTTTTTTTATCTAACTGGAACAAGGTCACAAGCTTTTAATATTGTAGATAAAAAAAAGACTTTACAAATTTGTTTTTTTATCTTTCAATTCGCAGATTATCAACATTTTATTTATTGAAAAAAAAAAATTCGGTGTCTGTATATGTGTGGAATAACCACAAAATATGAAAAAAATGGAATTTTTTAATTTTAATTTTCTTGCATAAAATTAATAAATTTCCAAGAAAGAAAGAAAAAAGCAACATCTTGTGACCTGCGGATTGGCGACGAACGTGTAATTTTTAAAATCTCATGTTGTCTTTCGATAAGTGGGTAATAGTTTCGAATGCGGTGGAGATGGTGAAGAGGTGTTGAGTTGGCGTGAATATAATATGAAATTTCTATTTGATCGCTAAAAAAAACCAAAGGAAGCGTGAGAGTACCTTTTGGCTCGAGAATTCTATCATTAACAGAACAATATTGATTTTAATGCGCGAGTTATAGCTAGCAGATAAAAAAAATATATTTTAGAGCGAGAGAAAAATAATAACTTTTTTGGAAAAGACGAAACTAATAATATTTAACCTTTATTAAAAAATAATGTTGCGTTATTAATATTTAAGGAATGATTTTTTCTATTTTCCATTCACTTAAGCAGCGCATATAATTACAGTATAATTTTTATTTATAATAATTAGTGGAGTGGGATACAAAATATACAAGAAATGTAGTTGCAAGAAATTATACTATGAATGTATGTGTTCAAAAAAAAAAAAAAAAGACAATTTATTAGAGGAAGGAACAATGAGAGTTTATTTATGATCGCATGCAATGCCATCGAGCCATTTGAGTTTAGGTAATGCGGATATTATTTGCGTTCTGTAATATTTCCTATACTCAACCAAATTTTTTCCGATAATAGTTTTCGAGATCCATGCTTCAAAAGCTTCATCGGTCCGCGCCCACTCTTCCAGGGCTTTGATTGAAAGATCGGAGGCGTAACCGTAAATTTGATATTGGTAATGCGAGTTTGAAGCAGCATTCCCTGTTTTAGAGTTTAATTGAGAAATAGATTGATCGTTTTCGAATCTGTAGATACTGCCGTAATATTTATTTGAATTGTGTGATGGCTCTGAGAGTGATATGGCGTTTGCAGAAAATATTTCTGCAGAGTTCCTGTTAGATATCTTACAAGCAGCAAGAGATTCAACTTGAGAAAACATTGCCTCTCTAGTTTCAGGTGAGAGAGATGAGCTTATTAGATTTTTATTGATATCAGTGTTGATTTTTAAGTTCAATCGAGGGACGCTATTATTCTTTGAAGCTAAGCGCGGCTGAATATAGCTGGAGTACTTATCTGCAGGGATGTATTTAGGGATAATAAAGTCGCTAAGTTCGTCTAAAGGAGAATAAATATACCTGGTTAAAGGACATCCACGGATATCTAGCTCGGCTAATCTATTTAAACCTCTTAGAATTCCTACAAGCTTGTTAGGCCAATTTCTAGAGGCAACTAGCTCAGTGGAATTACGACTATCTTGGAATTGTGCCTGGACTTTTCTAAATTCCACGCTTCCTCTTGCATGCACATTGTATTCACTATTATGGACATTTTTATTGAAATAGCTTTGGTTATCATTACTTGAAGAACTGTTTTCTTCATCTTGGCAAATACACCCAAGGGCTGTGAATTGGCAGCGTAAAATTGTTAGTTTCCTACATTTCTTGATTGAAGTTGGAAGAGTGTGCAAGTTACTGTTAACGCTTACGTCTAAAATTTCTAAAGAAGGTAGAGAGAAACCGATGTTATTGGGAAGCTCATTAATGTTACACCCTACTAACTCTAGCGTAGTAAGGAACGGAAGTTTTGGCAACCCCATGGCAAAATTCCCAGGGAAATAATCTAGTTTATTGCTTGAATTCCCCAAGACAACTTTTCTTCCTGTTATATGGAGGCTTTTCAAATTCTGTAGATTTTCAAAATTAATTTTCGTCTCAAGATTTCTAGTTTTAATGTTTCCCTTTAAGGATAAATGTTTAAGCGGGCTGGAGTTAGAATAGCTAATTCTGGGAGTGTTGCTGGAATCAAAATAGCTGCTGCTTTTATTGACATTGTCCTCGCTGTCGACTAAACCATAATCATAACTACTGGACAAGTTGCTACCAGCAGAGGCAAAGCTATTATTACTGCTGCTAAATTCATTGGAAATTCTATAAGGGTTGCTTTTAATTTGATGTTTTATGGGGTAACTTTCGGGATTACCTACTGAGCGGATATATATTCCGTCTAAGAACAATGATTTCAGAGAAGGAAGCAAATTGCATAAAGTGGAGTTGTCAAGAATATCACCAGCTGAGCGAAACAGTCTAGGGTTTCCTGATAGCCTAAGGTTAACAAGCTTTTCAAGGGGTTTTTTGATTGACCAAACGCTAATATCGTTTGATTCGAGTATCAATTCCTTTAAATTCAAGAAATTGTCAACATTATGAAGCTCTTCGATACGGTTGTTGCTTAGATTTAGGTGCTCAATGGAAGATATATCTTTCGGATCGAGATCAATAGATTTAATGAAATTGTCAGAAATGCTAAGTGAAGTAAGCCTTCGAACATTTTTGAGTGGTTTTAAAGATGAAATTTGATTACGGTTTAAAATTAAAACTCTCAAATGTATTAAGCCAGAGAATAAACTTAAGTTAGATACTTGGTTTTCGCTCATGTCTATAAACTCTAAATGAGGAAGTAGTTTCGAAAGCCTGGGCTCTGATTCTTCGTTACCGAGGGAAAACCAGTTATTTCTAGCTTGAAGAAATAATATATTTGAAGGAATACCATCAAATGAAACAACTTTGTTGTCGTCAATATCTAAAGATTCTAGCTCAGGGAAACAAGATGACAAGCCTACAAGGTTTCGCAACCCACACGATTTCAAAGAAATGGATGTTAAGTCACTGAATTCATTTTTCCAAGAATTTAGTCGTAGCATTAAAGTGTCAGACGCGGATTTTGAGTCGTTCTGTTCAAACGCAGAAGAGTTATTGGGCGGATGAATTTCAAGATCACTAAGAGGGGCTTTACGATCATAAGAGTTTGAGTTTGAACTTGAGTTTGTATTTGGACTTGAGTCAGAGCTTCTGTTTATTAATTCAGGTGGGCTATACTTTGGGTATAAGAGAGTCTTCTTAGAAAGGTTAAAGCTGCCAGAAACACCTGTTTTCTTTGAGTTTTTTAAAGAGGGTAAATCATAATCGCTCATTCTGTCAGGTCTAGAATAAATTTCGATTAGATTAAAATCCTGAGATTCATTAACATTTTTTGTTGAGTCGCTACTATTGCGACCATTAATTATAGGCGGATTTTGCTGGGAGTAGGTTATTTTATTCTCGGATGAATCGCTATTTTCAATGTATTTGTAGTCTACTTCGTTACTTTCGGTATAATCAGTATATTCATTATTACTAAATCTTTTCAATCTACTGGGGCTAAATTTGGCTGGAGACTTTTTAAGGAGATGTTTTGAGTTAGTGGTAGAGTAATGTCTTATACTTTCAGAAGAGCTGGCGTTATTTGATTCATGTACTTGTCTATCAAACGGGGGTTGATTAACAGTGGAGTAGTGCGTATTTTCCTCTACAGCTTTTACGCTACTGCGTCTAGAATCAGGTTTTATCTGGCTTACATTTACCCACTGTTTTTTTTCTTTATCTAAAACCATATCGCCTATACGCTCAGGTAGAGGGACGGCAAAATCATCAGGGGTTAACAAGACCATTACGCTTTTAGAGGTTTTATTGGAGATTGAACTTCTGTAAGATCCGTTTTTTTTAGAAGATATGAAACTTCTAGAGTTGAGTATACTGGGCTCTCTTGAAGATAAAGCGTTGGTTTGATCGTAAGGTAATGGGGGCATGACTTTTTGGCGGATGCGATTATTTAATAGTTTATATCCTTCGCTTTTTCTACTATATTTTTCGTGTAAAGATTTTCTTTGAATTTTGGTTTCGAATAAAGAGCTGGCGTTATAGCTTTCAATTGATTTTTTAAGTTTTAAGCGGTCTGCGGCAATAGCTGGACTAGGAAGCTTTAATGAGCTGGTAATTAACTTTGAGCTTTCGTTAATAGAGTCAAACTGAGGGTTTCTAGAAAATATGCTTTGGCTGGTACTTGGGTAGTTTTTGTGACCTCTATCTGTAATACTCCTGTTTAATTTCTCGATTTCGAATTCGCGTGAAGCAGAGTTTAAGAAAATCATTTTTTGAGAAAGTTGGTTTTCGAAAGAATCATTATTTCTGTATTTAGAATGGTCTGATCTAGTTTTTTGTTTTAAAAGAAAATCAGGCTCGGTTTTAGAGAATGAAGCTTTGGAGTAGAAGGAGGCTTTTGGAGCAAGCTCAGAAATTTTTTTTCTGTTGTTTATAAGTAAATTTTCGTGAGGATCGGTTGAATAGAGAGCTGAGTTAATAAAATTGTCTTCAGGCAATGAAGGTAAATCGTTGAAAGAATCGCTATTCTTAAAAGACTTTCTAGAGCTTGGAATAGAATCATGTGAATCGTTGCGTATAGTATTTTTTAAGGCAGGAATCGAGTTATTATACATGGGTGGGAAGTTTTCGGTGTCGGCGAATACATGCTGATTTTTGTTGAAGATGGAGCTCGGATTTAAATTAAGATCGTTGATCATAGAGTCGATATTGTCATCTTTGGGAGAATCTATGTTAATCTGGGGGCTGTGGTTATTGAAATTGTGCTCTGAAATAGAAGAGTTTCCCCAGAGTATTTTTTTTATTGAGTTATCGTCACTTGTAGAGTCTTGTCTGGAAATTTCGGCATTGAATAGTCTTTCAATCTGTAAAGGACTAAATATGCTGCTTAGTTGTCCATCGAAATTAAAGTGGTCAGATGAGCCGGGGATTTCGGGATTTATTAGAAAGGTATCTTCGGAAATGACATTTGTTTCGTTTGGTTGAGCTGTAGTTGTAGTGGGATTAGGTCGTTCTGAATTAGATATTGTCATCGAGACTTCGCCAGGGAGTTTTTTAGGTAAATCCAATGCTTCAGCGGTGGGGGGTAAAACGGAACTAGGGGAAATAGTTTTGTCTTCTTTTAAATCGGCAGCGGGATTCTTATGAAGTATTTCTATGTTTTTTAGCGAGCTTGCTCTAGGGCTTTTGGGATCCTGGGTGGTTTCCAGTTTGTTTATTTTTTCTGAGTAAAGCATATTTTTTTGAGAAGAATTTTTGTCCTGTACTTTCTTTTTTGCAAGAAACTTTTTTTTTTCAGAAGACTTTTTTGATTTCGTTAGACTGGAAGCAGCTTCGACGGCTTTGTTAAAACCTTCATGTATTTTCCACATATTATGAAGAAAAAAAATATAAATGTAGGTATATAAAGGGTAAAGTCGAGGAAGTGGAGTGGAGCGGAGCAGAAGATATGTTATGTTCTGATGGTATACTTAATAGATGGTAAGGGATGTAGCAAAAGGATGTATCTTCAGATAAAGTGAGGATATGTGCTCAATAGGTAATTTTATGATAAAGGTGAGAGAGAGGGGCTGTGAGTATTGATTGTGTAGAGGGTTGAAGAGCATGAGGCGGAAAGGCTTTTGAGCCAGGGCTTGTGTTATATAAAAGATAACAATGGCCATTCCAGAGCGACAATGAAAAGTTTTTGGTAATAAAAAAAACACGCATTAAAAAGGCAGTAATTACACGAACAAATATGACATGATTCGCACTGATTTTCATTGCCTTACTAACAAACAACCGCAAATTATTCTTTTGATTACTAAATCTGCCCTCAGCCCAAATCTCCCTTATTGCTAAACCTTTCTTCAGCCCAAATCTCCCTTATTGCTTAATCTGCCATCGGCCATTCTCTAAGCCCACAATACGCTACAGCACAGGCTGGGTACTACCCTTACTACACGTATGAGCGAGACTAAGGCAAACTAAGATACTAATCTAGCCCGTATGCTCGCTACTGTGCTCGTCTGGCTTTTTGACGAACAATCTTAGCATCCCATCAACCAATGCAGACCATCATTGCCCACATAATTGATATTGTACAAAATCCAACCAGCTCAGTCCTATTTTTATCTCAGTAAAACAATCAATCTCAACAGCTGGCCCAGCTTCAGGACACACCCAGCTTTTGTATAGTAAAGCCATCTCGTATAAAAAACGATTCTGTATTCGGCGTTTTTGTATGTGTAATGTACTCTTTTTTTGAGTAAAGGATCACCGCCCACTCCTCCAAAGTCCTTTTTACATAAGTCGCACCTATAGAACTACGGGATAAAAAAGTGCTGTTGCTTTTTCAACATTCGCTTACGTTAAGCTCCTTCTATTTCGACCCACTCTGGTGTAACAACAAGCATCAATCACATTTTAAATTGCGATAATCAGGAACAATTATCTGTTCTGGGATAAACAAAGATGACCAATCACAGCTTCCAGTTTTAGTTTCATTGCAAGCTATTCAATTAAACGGACTGCTAATTTTTATTTGTGCCTTCAACAACTATTACACCTCATAGTCATACATTTAACAAATAAGGTTCATCAATAATTGCTCAGGTGGACTTGGCTCAGCTGCGTGACATTTACGCTAAAATAAAACAACAAAAAAAACCGCCTTGAAACCACAAAATAAATGTCCAACCATAAATTATAGTGCTTCTTTGGCCAAGAAAACTAACTGAGAACACTCACCCATTTTCAATTCCTGAAAGTCCTCACCGCCAAACGCAACACAAATTCCAACCTCACCCTTGTTTTATTTAGTAGGAAATGACGTAGCCTTTACATGATCATGTTTCTGGAACTAAAAAACTAAGCAACACCAATTAATCTAGAATATCATAAAAAAATAAAAACATCTCAATCTAGTTCATCTTGTTAGCCATATGGTCTTTCTTTTTGTCTCTTGTTCACGCTTAACCCTAATGCAAACGCCTTTACTTTTATAACCCGAACTGAAAGTTAATAAGCAAACAAATTCTAAAAGTCAAAATAATCATAATTATTTTTTAGGTGGAATTTATAATAGCTTAATTTTTTAAATCTTATATACTTCCAATTGAAGACGAATAGATTTTATAATTTAAAGCTATAAATTATGCTACTTTTCAAAAAAAAAAAAAAAATCCAGTCAGTTACATGCTAAAAAAAAATTGCCTTCCCTCCTTTAAAAAAATCAAAAAAAATTTTTTTGTATTGCTACACCATTAGGAACATTTAATGATTAAACTCGTTGTTATTATGAAAAAAAAATCTTATTATACCGTATTTCACTTTATTTCATAAGCCAATTTATCAATTTTTGTCAAAATAGGACAAAACCATTGGCTAATCTATTAGATAAAATTTTTCCAATACTGTTTAGAATTTTTATAAAAGCACGTAACAGCAGTACAAAAATTTTAAATAGCCAATAAACTATAGCTAAAAATTATAAGTTAGTCTGATAATCACAAAACAGTCTCACGAACAATTATCATCGTGCTAAATATTATATTGACCTAGGTTCATCTCCCCAATATTGAGATATTGATAATTCGGTTTTAATAATCCAACTTTTTTCTATAACTACAAAATCTAACTACTTATTGACCTTATCTCATCTATCAATAAATAAGATAACAAAATATAACTTTTAGTATCATTCATCTGAATAGCCTATTTAGAATCTATACATGAAATATATATTTTTATTCGTGGATTCTGTCCTTATTTTATTTTTGTACACTTGATATACTTTTTAATCATAAAAAAAAAATCCGAACCAAAAAAATTTTTATTATCACTTACAACCACGTACATTCTTTTTTTTTTCTAAAATACTGAAAGAAAATATCCTTGTATTAACTTAATGAAACCATACAATTTGCTGAATAGCTTTTTCATATATCACTAAAAATAGACCCTATTATGGCTATAAAAATTTATGGTTTCTGTTGGGAAAATAAAAAAAATAGCTCCAAAAGCTCAAATAACAATAAATATTACATAAAATAATCATCGCACTAATCCAAAAAAAATAATAATAAATGGAAAGAGAAAATATAATTAAATATCTCCATGAATAATATTTTGGAAGCTATTAGAATTTTCCCGCATTTTGATTGAAAATATAACAACAATAAATCGCTTTTATGTGTTAGAATATGTATACGTGAAGATTATTAATAGATAAATTCCCTTTCTATTTATTTTGATCGCTGATTAATTGCGCCTAGTATTAAAATTTACGTATAAAGCTTTATCATATTTTTAAAAGCATAAATTACCAAATTTAAGATATTTTAAACATTTAAATTTTTAATTCTCCGATTTTCTTGGAGGAATATAATTACAACTAATTCGAGGTAAAGTGGAATAGAATTGAACTATTAAATGTACTAATGTGATGTTTAATTATTACAAATTTTATTTAATTACCGTATTTGAAATAGTTTCCAATCAAGTAAGTGTAAAAGGTTTATTTATTTATTTGAAGAGTAGTTTAGAATTTGAATGAAAAGAACTATAAACCAAAAGATGAAAAAACCCAAATGTGGGAAAAACCTTTTGGTTTAAATATGTAAATTTATGTAAAATAAGTAAAGTGAGTAAAGTAAGTTTTATATAATAGAATTGATAAAAGTAATATAAATGTGTTGGAAAACGTTTTTGCTTAATAATGCATTATCTAACAATCAGTTGTTATATAATGTATTACATAAGCCTCTTTGTTTTAGCACAAGGGTTCATTCCAGATTGTCATTCTCAATCATGACATTATTCCCCAACTGGAATTAACCCGTTTTCTTTTGATTTTGATTTTGGTAGTTTAGTCCAAGGCTTTATTTTTCCTTCAGACCTGGCATTTGCTTCGACCAATCTATTGTGGTTAACTAAAGTTTTTAATTTCATGCCATTTGTATCTTCCAATTTGTATGTATGAAAAGGGCCA
>LSSN01001696.1:0-29806 GCA_001970855.1 Smittium culicis
GAGGGATATCACTGATCCCAACACTGGCGAAACTGGTGGCCAAAATTGTGGCCACCAAACTCAGCAAAATCGATGCGAAATACAATATATTAGTAAAAGAGCAAGCCGGATTTCGGAATTTCGAGGAGTGTGCGGGCCAAGCGACCACTCTATACGAAATAGTACGCCGGCGGAAAATTCATAACAAGGAAACATGACTGTGCTATATTGACTATAGCAAGGCCTAAAACTGGGTCGACCATATGGCCCTACTGCATAAACTGCGATCAGTGGGCATTGGGGGAAAACTCCTCAATATGATCAAGGGCATGTATGATGCCCCGAAAATCGCCGTTAGAGTTGGAAATGAAGTTTCCAACCCAACCTAATACCTGTGTGGAGTGCGGCAAGGGTGCCCAGCCTCGCCGATACTCTTTGATTTCTACACCAACGATATATTCAAGGACGTACGAGGTGTGCGGGTGCCTGGGCTCACCTCACGCATATCAGGGCCGCTGTTTGCTGATGGTGCTGTACTATTGGCCGAATCATCAGCCGAGCTACAAGATGGACTGAACACCATTACCGAATGTTCAGACACTTGGAAAATGAATGTGAATGCCTCCAAGTGCGGGATAATGACTATAAGCGGAGTTTTGACTACTGAAATGACCCTGAAGGACCAAAAAAGTTGACTCCACCGACCAGTACACCTACTTGGGCTATATTATGAATAGCAAGTGGGATGTATCTGGGACGATCAAGAACAACAAGAACAAGGTCAGGAAGGCTGTATACGCTGCCTAAAGCTTCCTGAGACGGTCTGATGTGCTCACAGCACCAAAAATCAAGTTCATCAATTCGGTACTGATGTCGATTGGATGTTACGGTGGGGAGACATTTGGCATGAGCGAAGCCAGATGCAATCCCATACAGATGGAAATAGACAAGGCGATCCGAATGGTTGCCAATGTCGGAAAATCAGCGGCCATGGTGCACATCAGAGATGAACTGGGCATAAGCTCAGTGTTCACGCGCACCAGCACAGCCCGTGAGCGTGCATATCATAAGTGGCCAATATCAAAAACATGGATCGCCGACCTCATCAAGGCACCGATGAAGACCCGGATGGCCACCTGGGTGACCGGGAGTGCCCGGTGGATCAAAAAATTTTGCTCTCAAGATTCAAACGGTCAGACTATAATCACAATAGTTGACCAGAAACGACGAAATACCGGTCTGTCATTCACCGGTGAACCATGGATCAGAAAATCGGCAAAAAAGGCAACTGGTTTGACCTGGAGCTGGTCCTTCAGGAAATTGGTAAAATGCGTATAGGTACATTCTGGACCTCCCAAAGTCTGTCGAACAAGAAAATCGTCGACCAAAAATTTTAAATTTTTTCTCCCAGCTGCAATTTGTGTGTGCCTGAGACGGTTGACCACATACTTCTGAGCTGCAGTCGGTGGCGAAATCACCGAAAAACGACGATCGGCCAGTTCATACCGACGCCGATCCGCTCTTACGAAAAAATTTTACTTTCGAATTTCAACGAAGCCTGGTTGGGGCTAGTTGGTAAACTCTTTGGATGGGTGGGGGGTGGTCTAAAAAATCTTTTAGACATCTTCGAAATCGCTCAATTGATCAAATTTTGAGATTGAAAAAGTCATATTTTGAGCTTGAAACAGCCATATTTCGAACGAAATAATCAAGCCTAGATATTAATACTTCAAAATATAATTGAATCACAATTCCTTTTTAATAAGCGTCTAGAAGATATTTAAAATATAGAGCGGAATAGAAGAAATGTGTAGATATCGTTTTTAAAAAGTATTACATTTCTTTTTAAAATTCATTTTCTAATTTTATATGCTATTACTTTGATTTAAATTATTTTTTATATGAATTATGTATTTTTACTTTCATTTTTAATTTATCGCAAGAATACTGAACACGAAAAGCTAATTTTGTTTGAAGGGAGCTATTTTTTCGCTTTTTTGTATATACATTTAAATAGTTAGATTATGAAAAAACTAAGTCTTTATTTTTATCTGTTAATATTTAAAAACCAATTTATATCCATAGTATAAATAGAATAAGTATTTAACAAAATCTAATTATAATTCTAATACAGATACTTTATTTCATAAATACTAATTGAAAATAGTTTCCATATCAATTGTTATGAGAGAATATGGCAACTTGTTTCAGATTAATGATAATTCAAACATAGCTATATATATTAAAACCATATTTGCTTAGAATAGTTAAAATATGTATTTATTATATTTTTTTAGATAAATAAATAAAATCCATTTATATTATGTTATGATTGCATGCGAGTTTTATTCAAACTAAAAGTAAATAATATAAATTATATCCTACCTTCAGAATAACTTTTTTTTAATATAAAATAAATGCCCACTTTAGGGCAAGTTAATTTATTAATTCGTGATCGATTTAGATATAGTTAAATCCGGGGTTAAATTAAAGGTTTCCAAGTATTTCGTTGGTTTTAAAGTAAAAAAAATATGAAATTCACTTAATTTAGGCTAAGTTTTAAAATCATTAATAGCACTTAATTTTGGTTTTTTGAGTTTATGTTTATTTTTGATAAAATTTGGATGATAATAATATAACTATGAAAAATACAACTATTTATATATAAAAGATAAATTTGCTACTATCCCATTTAATATATATATGTGGTGTTTATTTTATACTTATATATGTATAAATTTAAAGCTTTTTTATTAATTATCCATACTTGTGCGGATATTATCGCGCATCAAATCACGGTCTGCTAATAAAAATCTACTTATTGATTTATTGTTTTTTCAAGCGTTAATCTTTCGATTAAAGAGTTGATGAATTCTTTATGATTAAACTTACTAGCGTAATTTCAGTACAAATTTCGCTGTTGGGTATTCAGCCTAGGCTAATAATTCTTGAAAGTAAAAATACTATGTTAATACTAAAAGGGCATTGTACCGAAACTAATTAAAGTATAGGATCATAATTTTCATTTTTTAACACTTTACATGTGGTTCATTAATATATTATCATGACATACTTGCGTATTTAGAATTTATAGTAAAATGTAAGAGGCATTAGAATATAGCTTGGAATAAAATCAGCATTAGAGTATGTGATCAATAGTAATATAAGTAATATTTTACTTTAAATTGGATTCGTTTTTTAGATCTAGATCTATCAACAACAATAAGCCAAGGGGATATTTAGATGGTTTGCCAATTAATATATACGATATTAAAATTTCTTTATTCGACGGTGTTTATTATCCCTTTCAAAGGGTGGTATACTATTTTTGATCTACCAAAATTTTTAAACTGCATTCATTAAAAACAGTTTAATTTAGAGGCTTAAATAACTATTGGTTTATTTTTTTAAAGAAGCAAAAATTAAATTTAATTATAAATCATTAACGAATCAATAAATCGATTTTTTCGAGAATGTTGTACGGGAATGGGTTATACAATGATTTGCTTTATTTCACACTGTTTATGAACCAATGATTGTATTGAAGCCAATACATTTTAATTCATGTAATTGTTATTCGCTGAAACTTGTCGAATTAATGATTGCATGATTCACCAATGGTATGGTAAAAATACTAAGGCCAAGGAAGATAAAATAGCCGCGAAAAGAGAAGCCAAGTTGACTTGGACAATTATTATTTCAAAGATCGGCTATAGTAAAATACATAAGGTTCTTGGTATTATTACAATAAGTTTATACGAGTAAAGTAATGATATGTTGCTAGTTAAGCATAAGTGGCGTGTTTGAAATGGGGACAGAATACTTATGTTGAGGTATTAATTGGATTTAGTATGTTAAAAATGTGTATAAATACCAATAGATATAGCATAATCTGATAAACTTCAAAGTGAAGAAAAAAAAGATTACCAAGTTTACAAGAGAAACCAGGATTGTATTTTTATCAGATTCGTTTAAAGTACCAAATTATATTAACGTCAGATAAATATTTTAAGAGAGAATATATATCTCAACGCTGAACTAGCCACTAGAACCTTTTAATATTTTTAAAAGTATTGCTAATATATTATTCAACTATTAGATATAGTTGAACAATTCATATCTAACCAAAGAGACGGAATAAAATACACTGAAATAGGGGTGAAAATGAAGTTGACAAAGAAATCAAATGGAGAGAATGATAGTTTAGAGAAGAATTTGCAAATGAGCCAAATTCCGGTATACGAGACTGTACCAGCCTATCCCGCCTCGACCGTTGGTTCAGAGCAGCTGCTCCGCCCAAATAGCAGCCAGTTCCCGCAACCGTCGCCGAACCCGAATCTGAGCGATTTCAACCACGGCCCAGTCATCCAGAAATTCAAGGGCGTTCCCGTGAACATCACGTGCCCAAACTGCAAGTGCGCAATCACGACGAAGATTGTGTACAAGCCAGGAAGCAAAACCATCGCGGCCGTTGTGATCACTACACTCGTTTTTTTCCCGCTGTTTTGGGTCCCGCTCATCACCGATACGCTGAAGGATAAGAAGCAGACGTGCCCGTACTGCAAAATCGATTTCGGCGACTCGATCTATATAGATGCTAGTACTCTTTGAAGCAAATATAGATATTTTCATTTCATTCCATTTATTCTTTTTTTTAAAAAAAATCTTACAAGTTTTGCGTACTCTAATATTTAATCTATTTTCGAATATTCTTTATTTCATATATATACCATCTCAATAAATCTATTGTCTGTATTATGAATAGGGTTTGAGTACGCAATTTTCCACTTTTATTTCATTTTGGTTTATTTAAAACTATATTATATATTTATTTTTTACTATTAGTACAATCATATTCACGCAACTTGTAGTTTCAATTACATATTAACTTTATAGTCTAATGGTTGTATATACTTAAAGAGATTATACTCACTTCAACGTATAATTTTAAATTTTTATAATTAATGTGCAGCATTCAGCGCTTCAAGAATTAGTCTGGAATTTTTTACTGAGAAAACACAGTTTTGTGCAGTTTACTCAAAATCTCGGAGTTATCAATATTTGATTGCTTAGACCAGTCAAACGCGTCTTATTTACAATCAATTTTTTATACAGAAATTTCTCTTCAAAAGGATTTGCTTGTTTAAAATTTAATTGGCAAAGCTTAAATATGAATTGGAAAACAAAATAAATAAGAGCTTATATTGACGAACGGCATAAAGAAGAACTGAAAATAAGCTAGAGGTTTTATGAATAAATTTCGAGGATTAGATTAGGCGAATGGCAAAATTAAGTATATATAAAAAAGAAGCTAATCAGTTAAATTTGGAAAAATATTTAAAGAATAAAATACTGATTTTTATAAATAGAGAACACATAAAAGTGGGCAGCTGATTACACTAAATAAGGATGGGGGGGGGGGGGAGATTGGCAATGAAATACTTGTCAATTCTATTTTTTATATTATAATACAAAGCTTGGGAAACAATTAAGAAAACAAGGGGGGGGGGGGAAGAAAAAATTTGGGGATGTGATACAAAATGTGAGGGTATAGTTCGGAAAGTCTGACGAAGAAATAAGATGCAAGTGTAGCTTGAAAAGATCATTCCACAGCGTATTCCTTAATAGTTTAGTGTCGCTCGGATGATATGTCTTTTTTTTTTTTTTTGAGGGACAAGGGTCAGTTACAAAAGGGGATTTGTTTTAGAGCTAATCGATTCAGAAGGGTATCCAGCTAGCTATAATCTTACATTAACATCGCTACTGTCTCCGTTAAATTCTGGCGAAATACAGCGGATTCCATTCTCATAATGACGTATTAGCTAGCATGAGCATTAAATAGTTGGGGAACTGGTGACAAGTTTGATGAAAAATCGAGTGAAGAGTCGCTCTATGAAGACTCGGACGCTTATCAAAATTTGTAATGAGTTAAAAAGAATAATCGATTCCCGATTAGGGGGTGGTAGTAGAGCCAGTCTAATAAAAGCACAAACTGAAGCCTTGCTTCCAGTGGCAGAATTGTCAGCTGTGTTATTGAGCGGCTCTTTGGGGGGTTTCGCTTGAGAGGAAAAAGGTCAAGATTGTCGCGTTACTGATCGAAATGCGAATAAGAAAATAAATAAACACTTTTTTCTTGCTATTGAGATGTGAGGAATTAGTTTTTTGTGTTGTTTATTAGAGCTGTTTTAGCTTGCTTTCTAATGCTACTAATATAATGTGCCGCTCTTTATTTTTTTATCCCAATCTCTTGGCAAAAACGACATGTTATGCCAATCGTAATATCTGATTTCTAAGTATAATTACTGATTGGTTTGCCATTGTTTGACAATATTTTGCCAAGCTTGTCGTATTTGACGAAAAAGTTAGGAAAATTGAATTCAGACTTTCAAACTAAATAAATTTCGCAATTTTAGTAATTTCAGAGTAATTTCAAATTAATTTCTAAGCAATTTCTAAGCCAAAAAATAATGGTTTTAAAAACGTTGTTGGGGGGGAGAGAACGCAAACAGATTTAATCGTGAAATTAAGAAAAGCTTTGAGCATTAATGTTGTTGGCTCCATCCCAACTTTGGGAGAGTTTGATAAAAATATTTAGTTAAGCGCTAGTTGGCTAAGAAAGACCAGTCTGCAAATAGCTGACCTTGACTCGATTTTGTTCTTTTCTAGTGTATTAATACTAAAGATTTAGCCAATAGATAAGTGTGGAGGATTTTAATGTTTGGGCAAGGTGCAGACCAATTATACAGATCTACTAGGCACTCTAAAAGATGCTTGTAGAGTGAGCGTTATGAGGTCGCATGACTAAAATCATGTCCCAGCAAATGAGTGCTATCAGTTAGCCGTTGTGGTGAAAAGTGGCCAGAAAAAGTCATCCCACTTTACCAATAGAAATTTTACCGCTTGATAGACTCAGAAATTCCGCTAATTTCAGCATAATTCAAGAGATTCGGAAACTTAGGTTCAAGTCGGAAACTCAGGTAGCAGTATCATGAGCGAAATGAGGGGCGGGGAGCTGTCATGGTTCAGAACTGCTACCAGCATAATCAGGACATTCAATTTATCTGTGGGGATTCACAAATGTCCATTCTTAGCGCGTTTAGTGATAGGTGTTTCGCAATAGTATACTATATCTTCCCAAATCGATATATTTAAGAGCCAAATACCTACTAATTATGTCTACTAGCCCTTCTCTTACCTGATTGGCCGAATAGCCATCATTTAGAAATCAGGTTATTTCCTTCAGTTCGCTTTTGGCCAATTAAATTGCTGGAGATAGAAAAAGTTCCCGGAAATACTTAGAAAACTTTGTTGGCATTTTCCTAAACAGTTTTTAGTAGGATACAAATAGTGCTTACAAATATCTTGGTATTTATACTTCTTTCCTCAGCTTTCGATTTTGTTTCCAAAGTATCTTTTATATAAACGCCTGTAAATGCTGACCTCAAACAACTGCTACTTCTATCTCAAAATCTTTACTATATTCCCCTCATATAAAAGCCTTGTCACCTTTCTCGCCTTAATATATCCTATCTAAATTCCTCTTTCAACACCAATTCCTATCCCCCTTCCTCCTTACTATCATTTAAACTACCAATTTAATACTCAGAAAACTTTCTTATACCCAAAAGCTGCAACTGCCAAAATTAATCTCAAAAGAAAATATCTCTTTTCAACTATCCTTCGCCAATAACTATCCTATAAAGCTAGCAACTAAAAAACTCTTCTCTTTATAATATAACCATACCCTTATATTTAAACCACATAAACCCGATTCTCTCTGAACTAAAAATGCGAGTATCTTCGACCTCACCACGCCAAGACCCTCCTAGTTATACCAATTACGCCAGCGACGACCAAAAAACTAGCTATGATCAGTACAATAGCCAGCAGCCTCGAACATACCCTTTCAAAGGTATGAGTTTCTCTCCGAATCCCAACCACATAAGCCCAATAGGTATCGGATCAAACTTTTACAATCCAGGTTCAATCCTACAAAAATTCAATGGAATTCCTGTCAATATAACTTGTCCCTGCTGTAGTCAAAATATTATCACTAAAATAGTACGTAAACCTGGCAAGAAGACTGTTGTCGCCGTTATATTCTCCGCTTTTATTTTTTGGCCCCTAATGTGGGTCCCCCTACTAATAAAACAGCTTAAAGACAAGCACCACACCTGCCCGTATTGCAACGTCGATCTGGGCAAAGCTATTTACATCGAAACCGCTGCCCCTGGATCAAAGTGACTGAATCTTGTTTCTCATCCTCATATTTTCTATCTGCTCATTCATTTATCTCACCCATCATCAACTGTCTGAACCTCCCCACTATAATTATTTTCCATTTACATACAACCATACTTTAGCCTGCACCTTTTCTCTATATTTTGTATCACTATCATTATTACTAAAACATTTTGTTTTATCGAATTTCTCTATTCTTTTTTATATACCACTCCAAATAAAAATAATAAATAATTTAATACCTTTTCAAAAAGATCTATAATTATAGTTAATTCAAACTACACTTTAATTTTATGATATTGTCTAGCTATTTCAAACTTATATTTAGACTTAAAAATACTCTTGTCCAATCACTGAGCTATAAAAATCTTTAAATCTGTTCACATCGAAGAATTTATACCCAATTGGGTTCACCACTTACTCCGCCAAATATCCAATGAGCCACTCATATAAGACTATTTAAATTTCAGTATATGTTATTTATAGCAGTATTTGACTTCCAAACAGGCATTATTATTTTTAATAAATGCTTTATAGTAATAACTGAAATAATACAACTAATCGCCTCTTAAAATTCGATGTAGTTTGGTTACCGCCTCTAAATTATTTTCTGTTTCAAACTCTTACCGCTTAAAATAATCCTTGACCTCACCAGAATATATTACTGATTTCATAAATATTTCCAAGTTTTTTCTACTTTAACTTTCATCGCTAAATTTTATTTAAATTAATTCTCTTCTCTTCTAGCATCCTCTAGCGCTACCCTCACCCACTCTCATTTCACTCAACATATCTTCACACCATACTTCATTTAATCCATAATATAAAAGCCATAACCCTCTCATCAAATTTTCTAATCACTACCTAACCTAATTTAATTAAAAAGAAGATATTAACTTATTCTTACGATGGACTATGACTTAATCTTCAAAAAAACTGTATTCTCTGTAAAAATACCTTCCCCTGACTATTCTCCTTCCCAAAACGTAGCTTCTTTACTATCTCACGATTCAAGAAAACACATAGCAATAGGTACATTCCAAACAAAATTTCTTTCTTCTATCTCTCTTTCTATCTTCTAATATTTGCTTTCATAAAATATTATCTTTAAAATTTCCTTACATTTACTCGCTATTTTACTTCACAAAAAATAAAACGCATAACTTTTATTAATGCTCTCCACTAAGCATAATCAAACTCATCAACCCTCTCAACTAATTATTTAGGAGAAAATGTCGATGCTTACCTATTAGCAATTATCCCAAGAAAAGCTCTCTCAGATGCTATGCTGCCTTCTTTTGCGAATTCTTTAAACTCACACGGTTCCAACAATCTTGAATTTAACACTAAACAATCTTTCATCGATTTTTACGCCGACTCTAGCTTCCAAGTGCTTGAAAACGAAGCCTTTAAGTACCTCCTGGCCTTTAAATTCAGCGTCACTACTTACTTATCCATTATTGTAAACAAAAATTCTAGCCAACAAAATCCTATAAGTTTATCAAGCTCAAACTCTTTATCTGGTAAACAAATTCATCTCGCTCTACTTAATACAGCTTATCTTTTATATATTTTTTTATTAATCTGCTTTGCACTACTTTTAATTCAGATTCAAAAGTATCTATATCTGTTCAATCAGTTTCTCCATCTCACCCAAATTCTTCTGACGCTTCACAGAACCCACCATTGATTTTTGGCTACAACGAATCTACTTTAGAGTGGATAGGCGCTTACAAATTCAAGCTCGACTCTAAAAACAACCTTAACAATAACGATGTTGTTCTCTTGAACTCGCATTCGGCTTCTGGTCTCGGTTTATCTATCGCCCAGGACAACTTTGATCTCGAAATCAGGGTTTCTAACCAAATTCTAGACGATTTTTACCTAAACTCCCAAGATGCTTCCATCATTGATCCTAAAAACATAAACCCCCAATTCGTCTCCCTTAACAGCATAAGCAAATGTACCCTTTTTTACACTTTCTTCTAATTGCCTAGCAATTATTCTTTTTTTATTACTTAAGATGATTACTTTTCATAATTTAAGCTCATTCTTATCTCATAACTTATTTACATATAATTTTAGGGATAACTAACAAACATAATATCTCAAACTTTAATCCCCAATCTTCCATTCAGTTTGGCCAAAGCAATTTACCTTTATTTAATGATAAAGGTCACATCCCTTCTTTACTTTCTCGCCCATCCAACCAACTATCTATTCTTCCTGGAGCTGAAGGCTCTGATTTAGACGCCTTGCTAAATTTCCCAAGGAGAATGTTCCGTACAACAGTAAAAACCAACCCAATAATAAAGCTTGGTTACCGATTAGTTCAATCTCCTCCCTTCTGCGGACTTGATACCGTTTATTTAGAAGTAACCATTTCAAATTCTTATTCACTACCCCAAAAACATCCCGAAAACACTTCTATTCCTAGCTCCGATTCTGATTTTGGTCCCGTTGAGCTAGTATCTTTAGAATTAGACCATAAAAATTTAGTCATATCAAGATTAAGTGATTTCAACCCTCTTTTATTCTCTAAAAAGAAAATCATCTCTATAACCAATCATTCTAATACCAGTACCCAAAACTGCTTCAGCTCTCCTAAAATATTCAAACCAAACGAATCTTGGTCTGAAATATTTTCCATCTCTGCCTCAAGCTTCAAATCTTGTTACAAAAACCAAGATTCGTCTAATATTTCCCAGAATTTAAATTCAAACGTCAACTCCGAGCTAGCATCAAGCCTATCCATTGTTGCTCGTGGCTATATTGTTGAACTTGATAATAACTCTCATAAATCCTCTACCAGGTTATCGTCTTTACTAGAGCACAAAATAAATGTCGACATTAACTCTCTGCTTCTATCTTCTAACATTTCACCTCACGAAAAAAATAAATTAAGCTATAATTCGATTACTAATCGATCTATATGCGAATCAACACCCAGCTTCTTGCAGCTCAATGGCGGATTTAATTTATCATCCAATTCTCAAAATGTGATTTCAAACAAGAACTTGCCTGAATATAATTCCAAAAACAACGCTCTTTCCTTTGGAAGCTTGATTGGAAAATCTCTCCCTGTTGGACTAGATAACTCAACTAACTCTCCTGCTGTTATTTATTCACCTTTGCTAGCGCAAAGACCTCATATCCCATTTAAAGGAGGCTTTCCACTATCTCAATCTGAATATGAATCAAATAATTCTGATGTTTTCAACAATGGAATTGGTCAAGCTTCTAGTGGACTCTACTATAATGGTTTTGATAAACATTCTTCTAACAACAAATCACTCACAATAAAATCTCTCCTTTACAATATCTCAGAGAGAAAATCGTCTATCGCTGGAGCAAATTACTCATCAGCATCTAACGCTAACGACCGCGACTCGTTGGATAAACCATTACCTAACCCCGAAAGATCATATGCTAATACTAAAAGTGATAAAATTTCTTTAGGCAAAAAACAGAATACACTATTCTCTCCTCTTCCTTCATCACCTCAAACATCTTTTTCTAGCTTGGAACCTACAAATAGAGCCAGATCAACTACTTCTCCAATGCTCCATAATTCCAAATTTAACAATCCAATAAAAGATAACAAATCTTATAAATCCAGGTATAGCACAGCAGATAGTTTCCACTTCTCAGGCGACCACAGTTCCAACGATTACGATCACTCAAGACTGCCGAAAACGTTACCAATCACTAACGTTCCTAGTCCTGTGTTTCCAACATCATTACCACCAAATAAACGTTTATCCTTAGAAAATTTCACGTTTTCGAAATACTCAAACATATCTAAAGGATATACTTATTCTCCAGATTACTCAAACATCCACTCAAAACAAAAAATACATGGTGAAGACTACTTTAAAATAAATTCTAGAAGCTCGAGTATCAGTAAACAAACCATCAACCAATATTTGACCCAAGACAACAATGCAATGCCTAGCAACCTTGTCTTTTCTAACCGAAACTCGCTTTCTAAAATTAACAAAAACATGTCAAACAGTAGCGTTAGTTTAAAGTACGGGATGGTTTTAAGTAAAAACGCGAATGGTCTGGTTGGCAATACGACCAGAAATTTCGATATTGATGCAGATGAGAATATCGCTAAATCTACTTTTTCTCTTAGTGAGTTTGGACTCTGTGTATCAATAAAAGGTACTTTTTTTATCCACTACATCAGCGTTGCTACATTCTTATCACATTCTCTCCTTTAATCATTTACCTAAAAAAAAAAATAACTCTTATATAAACAGCTCTTTACTTTTTTTTCAATGCAATAATATAACTAAAACTATATAAATTATTTATCTAGCGCAACCAAAGGCTAAAGCTGGCAACGTAGTCCCAGTTATTATAACAATAACCAATGTAGGATCCTCAGAAATATCCGGTCTATCTATAACTTCAGAACTTATCAACACACTAGAAGACAATACTCGCACCGCCGATCAAACAGCATTTTCGACTAATTATACCACGCAAAAGAACGAGCTCAGCGAACTTATTTCGGATATAAATTCGCAAAGTCTCGTTGAGCATAGCTTGTTCAGTTTGAATTTGCTCGCTATTGATCATAAGGCCGATATAGGGTACCCTGTCCATTTTTTTTCCTTGCGTTGATGTTAAAAATTTAAAACGACTTATCAATTTTTTTTTAAATTTATTAGAACGATCGGTCCACAAAGTTCGGCTAAAGTCGTTATTCGCTATTACGCACCAACCTCTGATTTCAGCGGCATTGGCAGCCTATACCTATACGCACATGCAGATAATTTCTCGTCTTTGTACACCTCCGAAACCGCTGCCGCTGCCGCTGCCACAGCTGAACACAACGCACCTTCTAACTCCGAGAAACCAAACATTGATTATGCGAATGAGACACATAATGGTCTGACAATTAGACCCGCCCTAATCGCTGAGTTCGAAGCGCCCATTGTTGTTCTCGTCAACTGATAGTGACTAAAAAAAATAAAATAAAATAAAAGTCCGATATTTTACCTTAATTTTTTTGGTCTAAAATACAGCGTAAATTTTTTTTATTTTCGACATAGTTCCTTCCCCTCTGATAAAAGATTAAAGCTTTGTCTACGCTACTTTCTCAGTCAATTGTAAATACACAAAAAAATAAAAATTATTAGCTTGCATCTATGCTTTTTTTATTAACCAAAAAACAAAAATTTCGATCATCTTTGTTGTACATACTGGTAATTATACGGTTTATAGCTCATCCATCCACGCTAGCGCTGTAAGGTGTGAATAAACCAAAAATATAAAATAAAAAAAAATTACGATAATTCACACACAATCTCTAAAGGAAAAAATTTTTTTGGATCAGACTTGCTTGATCTATAAACTTTTATAATTGAAAAAGTTGCGCGAGCATAACTTTTGGTTTGACTCGATAGACCTTGTAACGGCCCGTATTAATGAAGAAAAGTCTTTTATATTAACTATGAGCAAATTCAATAAAATTTTGAAGGAAATTTTTTTTTGTATGTATACAATTAAAAAAATAATAATTTGACTAGCTGGTATAACACATTTCCTAAAGTTTCTGTGGTTTGTGTGGCGATGTGAGAAAAATTGTATATAAAGTCAAAGTTTCAATATTAAAAAAGGATGCATAACTGTGATTGGTTTATTTTAAAACGAAATATATACATACTTTGCTAAAAATATAATATCATGATGTCTATTAACATTAACAAATGAATTTAAAAAAAATAAATTGATACAAACTATGAAAATTTATAGGGTAAGTATAGAAATGTAGCTCCATGATCAACTAAATGTGCAAAATTAAGCATTTGTTTTTTTTTAATTCAAATTAGTGGATAAAAAAATAATAAAAGGGAATGACTATATATCAAACTTAAGGTGATTGATAAGTAATACTATTTTTTTTTTATAAAAATTCAAAATAACTTTATTAGTATTAAAAAATTTCAACCCATTTATACTAAGGCGATAACAAAAATTTTTTTGCTGTAAGTTGTTGAAAACTCGATACTCGAGGATAGAAATAAAAAAAATTTAAATATTTATTCGACCTGAATAGTTGCGTTAACAGTTTTTTTTTTTTTATGGCAAGAAACAGCAATGAATGACTAAATCTGATTGCCCTTATTATATACTTTCGATACGAGCGCGAATTTTCTTTCTGGAATCCATGTCATACATTTGCCCTTCGTATGCCTTGAGCCCAAATTTGACAACGGCGTATTTATCATGCCTAGATTTGTTGATCAGTTTATCAAACTCAACCGCCCACTTTAGTCACTCATTAAACTCGTTATCGTCTAGTAGAATAGCAGGCGCGCTATTGAACCTGAGATACGTAGGGATTGTAACGCCTTCAAAGTTCAGTATCCTGCATTTACTACCGTGCTTTTTCAATATAATAGCGACTTCCTCCGGATAAACTGAAGCTACTCGATGTATAGTTATCATTTTACTCGATTTTTCTTTTCTCGCTTTTAGCCCGTATACATTTTTCCATTTTGTGATCGTTTCTCTAAATTCTGGTTCCTGCAAACTAACAGTAAGATCATCTATCTTTGTTCCTTTGACGCAATAATAATACAACAATGATCGTATATCTGTTATACTAACTCCGATGCTCTCCATGTGATCTTTAAATTCAACAGGTTTAAAGGGTTCAATAATTATTTCTTTTAAAAATTCAGGAGTGATCATACAAAGTATCTTTTCCATAGAATCACTAACTGCATCAGTACCATTTTTTTGACTCATTTTTACATGCAATTTTGCAAAGTATTCCTTTTAATTATCTAGGTTTAAGATGGTATTGGAATTTAATCGATTTAATACTATAATTGCATAAATAAATAATAAGTATTTAATGGTTCAATAATAAAATATATTCTAAACTTGAATTATATTGAATAGAGCAAATGGCAATAAACTTATATTTTTTAAAAAAAATATTATACTTACACGATTGCTATTCTTCTCCAGTATTTATATTCTAAAAGAAATTTTATATTCTCTATAGAATTTATTTTTCCTTATATATATCTATACTAATAATTTACAAAAAAGTTTATGGACAATTTATAAATACAAAAATAAATATGTATGTGCATAAATTTGCATACTAAATGATTCTTTCCATCACATATAGAACTGCTTTATGCGCTATATCATTCATTGAGATTTTTAGTTAGCTAATAAACCCATAATAAAGTAAGAAAGTAAGAGAATTTCTAATTTAAGTAAGGGATGCTGGATGTTAATTTTTTACTTTTACTCTTGAATGTATATTTGATCATGTGTATAAGCAAAAAAAATTTGTAATTAATTAAATTAGCTATTATTTTATCATTACACCATTTTTTGGAGCGAACAGCATAACTTTATCTATTTTCCAACAGTGTTTGATACTGATAATAAAAATAAAAAAAAACTTAACATTTTATATAAATGTTGATTATACTAATTTATTGCCCCATGTATATTATTATTTTTCATAAAGTTGTTATAAACGAAATTATATTCATAAAATTAAGTTCATGCAACTGCCTTAAATTTGATTTCTAATATTTTTATCTATATTATTTTTGAGGCAAATGTAATTATATCATATTAGTGCAAGAAGGTAGGATATAATCTTTATTATGTGTTGTGGCTGTATTTACAAGACGCGCGCCTTTGGAGACTAGAAAAAATAAATACAGTATTTAATGACCGAATTTTTTTTATAAGCTCTGACTCCCACTCTCTCTATGAAATAAGTCTGGACATTTATACATATTTTAATATTTATTTATAGTACATGAAACTCGTTAGTGATTCTTTGGATCCTAACTTTTCAATCTTATGTTCACCGCTTAAGTTGTGTTTTGTATACCTTATAATATACCATAAACTATACTCAACGACATTTAAACTGATCGCTATAAGTATTATTGAATGTTTTTCTTGTAATAATTGGGTATTTAAAGATTTTACAACCTTCAAAAGTCGGAATTATGTACTTGACTCGATGTTTGGTCAGTATTTTTGCAAATCTATCTGAATTTGTGAAAGAAACTGCGAAAATAATTATAGTGTTGAGCGAATTTGGGATTTCTTGAAAACCGTAACTATTCTGTACAAATTAATAACGATAGCTAGATTGTGTGAGCATTTATACAAAGTATTTTAGCTTTATTTTTTTTTAAATAAGTAATAATTATTTCAGCGTATTCAAGGGTCACATTTTTTAATTGCGCAAACAAGCGAATGTTGGATTTAAATGAATTAAATGCATGTGATGTAAAACTAGGCGAACAAATTTATGTAGGTAAGTGATTTGGCCATTTTTTAATGAATGTTTATAATTTAAGTTTTATTATGAGAGTTATTTATATGTAAATTAAATCAATATTATATTTTTTCGCATTTGTAAGGCGAAATGGTTGATAGGAGGCCCTATCGAATTCTTGGCATTTATGGAGCATATTAATGCTTTTTTTAGATGAAAGCTTGTCTTGATAAAAAATGATGTATAAATGCCGCTTAAAATATGTCGTTTTATTAATGAAAAATATGAATTTTTATAAAATAAAATATACTGAAACGAATCAATCAGTAACTATTTTTTTAAGTCTTTTGGTGGAGTGTTTAAAATTCAAATTCGAATGTTAAAACAAGAGAAAGTATATAAAATTCTATTTTTGACTATTTAAATTTGGAGATCAGGTGTGGTTTATCTCGCCATAATTATTTGTAGTTTCAATAAAATTAGCGAATTATAATATATACAGATATATTTTTGATCGAAATTGAATTTTCTTATTTGAAATAATATTTAATGTAGCGAGGATAATAGCGATAAACAGAAAATTTGGATTTTAAACTAAAAACGATTAAATAGTAAACTTTTGATTAATACAATTGAGAATTAAGAATTGTTTTTGCAAAAGTTGTAAGATTTTTTATTGACTTGTGTTTTAAATGAATGGGGATGAAATATATGAAGACATTAAATGGGTTAGGGAGTAATTACATATACAGGGAGTAAAGCTGGATGTATAGGAAATCTACATAATTAATTGTGTAAATGGAACATATTGCACAGTGAAAAAATGTATTTTCTTTAACATTTGGAAACAGTTAGTAGTTTCTATATCATACTTGATATGTGAGATGCGAGCTTGTTTAAGGTTTAATTGGGCTTTGAGGTAAGGTATAGCAATTGACTAGGCTAGCTTCAATTCTGTGGCATGAGAAGTGATTGGAGTTTAATGATAAGACAGTTATTTGATTTAGATTTCCAATTTGTCAGATATAGATAAAACACAATTAAAATGGGCATAGAAGAAAAAACGGGTATTAACAATGTGATGCTACATATTATTGGCCAGCTTCAATTAACAGCCACTTTGATTGTGAAATGGATTCGATGATCATGCCTATAATTTGCCTATTTTTCCTCTTACTTGCAATTTAATTAAGCTTAATTGGCGTATTTAAGAGTCGAAGTTTCTGCTTGAAAATGCAAATAATACCATCGAATTTGCAAAGGTTTTGGCGATCTAAGGAATTTGATAGATTGCCTTTGCCTTTGAATGAAATGCTTAATCGCGATAAAAACTGATATAATCCTCCTTTACGACTTTCTAAAGTTTCTATTCGGTGCCAGCGCAGTCTAATTCCGCCAATAGATCAGCTTCTCATTTCAACGCCTAGCTCAATTTCTCATTTCAATGCCTAGCTCAATTTCTCTCGCCAAGAAAAGTTCTGTTATCTATTGGGCGCAGTCCAACGAATTCAATACCATGTTTTTTCTTTTCATCAATCATAAAACTAACTGATTACTGGATGCTTATGTAGTGCCAATTTATGAGAAACTACTATCCATTGGCTGAATGAGCATGATAACAGGATTCATATAATTATTGGCTATAACAAAGTCAAACTGATTTGTATATTAAGCGTAAGACATGATCATGAACATTACTGGCTAAATCGAAGCATAATCATAAAAACTCTTTTGATCCATTGGCTGATGTTTTTTGGATTATAGCTATATTAATCTATTGGACTGAAATGAGCAATCAGGGAGAAGGTAATTACTGCTGTCGAATTATTTCATGAAGATAAATGGAGATTAAGAGGTTTTTTTTTATCTAGGCAGCTAGAAGAGGGGGAAAAAAACTACTGTAAATAAAGACTATAAAAAAAATTTGAAATCTCTCCTTATTATTTTTCTCGTTTATAAAGTACTTAAAGGCTTCCTTTTTAAATAAATATAGCTAGTATTTTTTTTTTTGTTTTTGATCATCACATTACAAATAAAAAAGAGAATTTAATAGAATAACATGTTGAAAAATACCACTAGATTGTTCAAAACTGCCCGCATCCCAGCTTTGAGATCTGCCGTAAATACATCTCCCTTTCCCTCTACAAACTCAAATCAGCTCATCTTGTTTTAATCTTACTTTGTACTTCAACTTTCTCTCATCTTTTTTGTTCACCCTCTTTTCATTATTTCAATAGGCCAGAGCCGTCGCTCCTATCGCTGCCCGCTCAATCTCCACCACCTCCGCCTCTTTGGCCGGTGCTAAGCCAGGTAAATTTAGTATTTCAATTAGCTGCTTGCACCTTAGATTGGTTTAATCAACTTCACCGATTTATTTATCACATAAATCTCCTATCTCATTCGATTTGACTCTAACTAATCATTTTATGTTCTATTCTTTTTTCTTCAGCTGCTTCTGAAGTCACTTCCATCTTGGAAGACAGAATCTTGAACAGCGTCAGCCAAATCGACCTCCAAGAAACCGGTCGCGTATTGTCTGTTGGTGATGGTATTGCCCGTGTTTATGGTTTGAAAAACTGCCAAGCCGAAGAGATGGTTGAATTCTCCAGCGGTGTCCAAGTATGCTCCTCTTCATATTTATTATCCTCTCTTACTACCTTATTTATATTTGACCCAATTAACTCATCCCCTCTCTCTTTCTCTTTAGGGTATGGCTCTTAACTTGGAACCTGATAACGTCGGTATCGTAATTTTCGGTAACGATCGTTTGATCAAGGAAGGTGATACCGTCAAAAGAACCGGTTCCATCGTCGATGTTCCTGTCGGTGAAGCTCTTTTGGGCCGTGTTGTTGATGCTTTGGGTAACCCAATCGATGGTAAAGGTCCAATCAACACCACCCTCCGTTCCCGTGCTCAAGTCAAAGCTCCTGGTATTATTCCAAGACAATCTGTACACGAACCTATGATGACTGGTATCAAATCCGTCGACTCTATGCTTCCAATTGGTCGTGGTCAACGTGAATTGATCATTGGTGATCGTCAAACTGGTAAAACCGCCGTCGCTTTGGATACTATTTTGAATCAAAAGCGTTGGAATGATGCTCAAGACGAAAGCAAGAAACTTTACTGTGTATACGTCGCTATTGGTCAAAAGAGATCTACCGTTGCCCAATTCGTCCAGACCCTTGAAGAAAATGATGCCCTCAAATACACCATCATTGTTGCCGCTACTGCCTCTGAAGCCGCTCCTCTCCAATACCTAGCTCCATACTCTGGTTGCGCTATGGGAGAATTCTTCCGTGACAACGGCAAGCACGGTCTCATCATCTATGACGATTTGTCCAAACAAGCTGTCGCCTACCGTCAAATGTCCCTCTTGCTCCGTCGTCCTCCAGGTCGTGAAGCTTACCCTGGTGACGTTTTCTACCTCCACTCTCGTCTCCTCGAACGTGCTGCTAAATTGAGTAAGAAATTCGGTTCCGGTTCTCTCACCGCTCTTCCAATCATTGAAACTCAAGGTGGTGATGTCTCTGCTTATATCCCAACCAACGTTATTTCCATCACTGATGGTCAAATCTTCTTGGAAGCTGAATTGTTCTTCAAGGGTATCAGACCTGCTATTAACGTAGGTATTTCCGTATCTCGTGTCGGTTCCGCTGCTCAGACTAAGGCCATGAAACAAGTTGCTGGTTCTTTGAAACTCTTCTTGGCCCAATACCGTGAAGTCGCTGCCTTCGCCCAATTCGGTTCCGATCTTGATGCTTCCACCCAATTCTTGCTCAACAGAGGTGCTCGTCTCACTGAATTGTTGAAACAACCACAATACTCCCCATTGTCAGTCGAACAACAAGTTGTTGTTGTATTCGCTGGTGTTAACGGTTTCCTTGACAGAATCCCAACTGCCCGCATCGTTGAATTCGAAAGCAAGCTATTGCCATACATGTCTGCCAACCACGCCGATGTTCTCGAATCCATCGCCACCACTGGTCAACTCACTGCTGAAGTCGAAAAGAAACTCCGCACTGGTATCTCTGACTTTATCAAAACTTTCCTCTAAACTACCATGTTTAAAATTGTTTTTTAATTTACTATACCACTTATTTTTTTTAAGTAAAAAAAAACTAATTCTTGAAAAAATATATATTTAATTCTTTATCTATTTTAATTCACCCTCTATATTTTGACTTTGTTTTATCTATTTCTGCTTTTACTGTATAACTATATCCTGAATACTTTCCATGAAAGAATTCATCTCAATTGTATAATTTGACCTGTTACGAAAATCAATTTGCAATTATACGCGTGAAAAAACTAATTAAAGCTTCAACTACATTCTGGCCTAAACAAGCTCCGATTCTCTGAATAGAATTTCGTCGTTTGTGATATAGTAATCACTTTTAAGATTATTTCCTTGCTTTCTGGTATTTTATCCAATACATTTTTATCTTTTGTTTCAATTCAATAAACACTTTTGCTTTGAATTATCAGATATCACGGGAATATAGGAGATGTGAAAAACACAATATTATAAATACCACTCTAAAAAAAAAAATTTACTTCGCATTGATATTAATTTACAATTCATACAATTAAATAACTATTTTTCTTATAAAAAATTAAATTAAAATAAAAAAATTTTTTTTTCTAATTGCTAACCGATTTTCTATTTGAATGTCTATCCGCTAAAAAATAACGTAGCTAAGAATTAAAATAATAACGATGCAATCTGAAAATCATTAGACTATTTGAATAATACTCGCTGTATAACCCTTCTCTCTCTCTCTCTCTCTCTCTCTCTCTCTCTCTCTCTCTCGCAAGCGTAAGAATTTTTTAAACTGTCTAAAAGATCAAATTATAAATCCCTTATTATTTCGGGCCTTAAAGAATTGAAATTTACTTTTTCCTTAAATCAATCTTGTTGATTTCTTTCTAGTTGTATAATACATACTTTTTTGTATACTTTTCGTTATTTATGCAAATAAAAATTTATAAATGATATTTACAGGATCTAAAAAAAATTTTTTTCATATATTATAAATAATCAATAAGAAATCTTGATACAATACCTTTGATCAATACCAACTATTTATATTAAATTGGTTCTGGTACTCAAGATATTAAATATAAATTTTAATCAATAATTATAAACTTGTAATCTGCCTAACGACCTCACCAAGAAAAAAATATAATTCTTGAAGTTATCAATACCCCTATTATTTTATATTTTGCTTCTTATTTTAGACTTCTGCGGTTTATTATATTTCTCTCGTCTCTGCACTTTCTAAATACATATATTATTCCGTTTTTTAAATTATCACGAGAATCTATTGTTTTAAATTAAATTTTTACCAAGCTCATTTTATTTAAATATTAAATATACTTATTTCTAATAAAATAAATTTTTATTTTCGCGACTCTATTTACACTAAACTGCATATATATATTTTTATTTATAATTTGATTAAAAAAACGCTAATTTTAGTTTGGTTTTGGGTTAGATTTTTTATTATAATAAATATCATTTAATTTAGGCTTTTTTTATATTTTTTCTATTTAGTATTATAAATTAAATTTAAAAATATATAAACTAATCTTTCCGTATAATACCTTTAACTAAAAATTCCAGTATCTAAATGTGTTGAACTATCGCATCATTATGTAATTTTATAAATTCTCTAGTTAAATATTTAATTGATGAAAATTGTGAAATGACCAAAAAAAATATCCATGGTCATAGTATTCACCCGAAATTAGTCAACCTCAAAAATGTTGTTAGATCACACATTTAAAAGATATATATCTCAAATCATTTAAAATTAATTCTTCAAAAATTACTTCCTGAAAGTTTTATTCATAAAAAATTTTACATATTTCTTAGATTAATTTCGAAATAGTTAATAATTAACGAAATTGTACTAATATACATTAACATCTACACTACTATATATTTGATAATAAACTTATTTATATTCCAATCAACGTCGAATTTTTTTTTTAATACTATAACACTAAATAATACTTGAGATCTATTAAGGGCCTTTGTAAGTAATAATCTATCGTTTAATAGTCTAACTATATTATTTATTTTACGAAAAATATTATAATCCAATAATTATTTACGAAAGTATTTCAGAATATTGTAATCATATAAAGATCTACTTAAAACCTAAAATTCGATGCATTATTTCTAAAGCTAAATTAAAGAAATTAAAAATAGCCTCAAAGTAAAGAAATTTTTATTATAGTAACTTGAACTAGATATTTTAAAATATTATTAAATCGCCTTAAAAACGTAAAGATTTTTCAATAAAATGTATCCAATTTGTTCTTTTCAAGAAAACGAGGGATACAAATCCAAAAAAAAAAAAGTATAAAATATTAAATCGTATTCTACATTTTAATTTATTTATTTATTTATTGATATAAGCTCATAGAAAATAATAATAATCTTTAAAATCCATTCCATTTATATTTCAAAAATTAAATCTATATATACTAATTTTTTACATGTTTTATAAATAATCGAATATAAGAGAAAATATTTTAAATATTTTATTGAAAATTATATTAGAGATTATTTAGAGTTTTGGAAAAAAATTAATTCATTTAGTTATATTTCTTGTTCTGATTAGAATGAGAAATTCGCTATATGTAATATTATAGCCGATAAAAAATTCAATCATAGTTTTAAAACAAAAATAAAAAAAATTTGGAATCGAATCGACATAAAATATACAGTAATTATATCAATAAAAAATAAATAAATTATAATAATATCCTGCCAATAAAATAATATTCGAGCACTAATTAAATTGCTTTGAATGTTAATTTTAATTGATTTAAGCTTAAATTATAATAACTTTTCTAATGATTTTTTATTATTAAAAATTATCTTATAATCTTTTATGAGGCAACAAAATTGAAACCAGTTTTAAATTAATCTGCTGTATGTAATTATAATCACATACTTTATTTTCAACAGAATTTCAATTAAATAAAAAATAATTTTTAAATCTACAATACTTCCATATATTTTCGTTTTTCATATAATTTTAGAAATAAAGATAAAATATGATTGATACAGATCTCATATCTAAACTATATAACAAATTAAAAGTCGTGGAATATTTTATAATAAATTTTTCATATAAAAAATTATTTTATATTGTGAAATTGTATTTTCCAATAAATACTTTTATTGATTTTATACTCAAATAATTAAATCAAAAACTCCTCTTAGCTCTCGATAATTTGAAAAAAATAAAAAAACAGATTAAATACTTAAAATTTTGAAAATATTTATATCAATGAGTTTTAATTATAAAACCCCATTATTCCTGGGATTTGGTTTAAAATCACATTCCAGCTTTATTTTTTTAAACTATAATTTAATTATGAAAATATCCAACTACCCATTCTTATGAAATTTTGCTTTTTAATATGTCTGAATTACATTATTCTTGCTTAATTTTTATAAATAATCATCAAAAGTTGAAAAACCATAAGAAAAAAAGTCTAGTTTCAAAAATCAAGTTAAATTATAGACTTTACTCAAAATCTAAAATACAAAATAATATAGTTTTAACATATTGAATACTGTCAAATAGGATTTAATAAACATACAAATTCTATTCTAGAGATAAAATTTATTGAAAATTTTTTATCATGCCCAATAGTTGATTACAGAATTATACCAAGTATATTGAATGTATATATTCAAGATATAGGAAAATTTATCTTAGTTATCGAAAATTAATAAGTTTAAGAAAATCAATTTATGTTAGAATATAATAAAACATTCATAGCTATAATTGTATTTTTGAAAATATATTTTTCAAGGCTTATTTTTCTAAATAAATTCAATCTTTTTTTAAACTAAATTATAATGTTAAAATTTTTCATATACATTAAAAAAATAATAATTTTTAGATAGTTTAAAACAGGAAATGTAATTGTTTCCACATTTTTTTCAAATATTTAATAAGGCTTATAAATATAAATTTTAAAATAAAAATACTATGATTACCAATTTTCAGTGCAATAAATCTATAAAATTATTTCTCAATTTCTTTAGATAAAAATTTAACAATTAAAAATATATTCTATCACGAAAAAAGATATTTAAATGATATTTTATAGTGCTCATACTCGATTTAATATTAATAATAATTATAAAAACTAGAATCATGTTAGATAAAATATTTTATTTATACCAAAAAAAAACTAAAAATTATAAAAATCAAGTTATTTTCTAGTTATCATATTAAATATTTCAAATTTCAAATGAAAAGTTTAAATTAAATCAACACATTATCAATAATTAAAAATATACAGCTAATCGATACCCTTACTTTTAAACTATACTAAAAATATTTTCTATTTAAAATTATAATTAATGGGATATAAGAGGGTGTAAAGGTGTAGATTTTTTCAATAAGAGTGCAATATTAGTCAATAGTTTAACATTTATAAATAAAAAAGCAATACAAAATTATTAAAAAATAGCTTCAATCAAATAGTTCAGAAAAAAAAACAAAAAATATTAACATAAACGATATTTTAACATTTAAAGCGGCACTAAACCAAAACCCAAGTTGAAACATAATTTTAATTTTCAATCACATAAAGAGATAAAATTGATTTAAACCCAAAATACACAACCTTATTTACAAATAATATATCATAAAAACGTAATTTCTTTTTATAAATAATGTATTTTAGATAAATTTATTTAAAGCTATTTTATAATATATATCTAATTCTGAGAATAATATATTATTGAATTATTTAATAAAAGTAGATTTTTAAAGCTAAATTATATTTTTTCTATCTTAACTGTAATTAATTGAATTAATAATATCAGTAGAGTTATAGCAAAAAAATTTTCAATGATATACTAAAAATTTATTTCTTGTGCAAAAATAATGATTTTTTATAATATACTTTTTTCAATTAATTAATGTATTTTGATACAATATTTTAAAAAATAGATAAATATTAAATAATAATTTTATTTCAGGATATGCTTATTTAATATTTGTGTATGTGATAAAATCAATAAATATTCATCAAGTTAAAATTTTTAGTAAATTTATATTTATCTGACCTCTCTCCGATGTACTAGCAGCTCCATACACGCTGTAAATTTTCTTAAGAATAACTACTTGATATATCAAAAAATTTAAATAAATCAATTTATTATTATTAATAAAAACATATTATAATATTCATCTTTTCGAAAAAAATACGTTAGAAACTATAACATTCATTAACAATGATTAAGAATTTTTTGGTTAAACCGAACTGAATGATTGATATATTATGCGTTTAATATATAATTTTTGAAATATTATGAAAAAAAGTTATAAAATTAGCAAAATATAAGCTATATAATAAAATCAACAAAAATTAATTATATTTTGGCAACTTAAAACCCAAAAAAATTAAAATAGACATTACCATATTTTTACATTTTAAAAAGTGTGTTAATAATAATAATATTAGCATACTATCAAAATTTTCGTAATTGAAAATACTAGGAGAATTATGGAATTTTATCAAAGTAGACCAACTTATATAATATAAAGAGATGCAGGAATAATATTGATTTATATAAAAATATAAATTATTATAGTTTCTAGATTCTATACATAGAAATTTCAAGCACATGAAATAATAAAATTCAGTGCCCTTTCAGTTAATTTTAATTCTATATTTCTATATAGTGTAAATACTTGCAAATAAAAAATTTTATTTATATTTTTTTATATAAAATTACGAATATATATTCACATTCGTAATAAATTTTATTAATTATAAAGTTTTTATTATTAAAATGATATTTTCTATAGTTTAAAGGATAAAATACTTTAATCAGAGGAATATTTTAAAGAATTTATTGATTCCAGTTTTGAATCTATATTAATCTGAATTAGAAATATGCTTTTAATTATTTTTTTTACTTTTCTATATTTATAATTTTTTTTTTTAGTATTTAAAAACAATACTATAATATTTATTAAAAAATTGAATTTAGTTCCTAGTTATTCAGGTTGTATGTGGATAATTTAAATAAAATTGTATATATGTAATTGAGATTTAACAAATTCTTCATAACAAATTATTACATTCTTTTTATTTATTTTTTTATTATTGCTATTCAAATATTTTAATATTATATTTTTTTTGGTTTAATATTATTTTGAGCAATAATTTACCCAAATTTTAAAAATTAAAGATGGATATCATATAGATTAAAAAAGTAGATCCAAAATCGATTTTATTAATATTATTTACTAGATGATATTAAATAATTTTCCCCCCTCTACCTATTTAGAGAATTTATTAAAGCTAGAATTAACAATAATTGTGAAAAATAATGAGTTCTATAAAACATAAAGTTTGATATTTTATTTTAGATTTTTATCTAAAATATAGGTCTAATTTATGTGAAAATATTTTATCTCAAGTTCGAGTCTTCGTCCAGATCGAAATTTTTTTTTGTTTTTATTTTTGCCGTCAAGTGTATAATAAATATCTAATTTTCATCAGTTTTTCCTTATCTATAAAAAAAATTAATTTAATTAATACTCTTTCGATAGGTCTAAATATAAATATATATTAACAAATTTTTATGAAGTGATTTATTTCTTAATTTCCCATACATTGAAACAAAAAATTTATAATAATTCAATGAAATGTTTTTTTAAATAAATCAAACCTCAAATATGAATCTATTATTGCATTTTTCTGAGCCTATTATTTAAATTCTGATTATTTCGAATAAAATAACCTTTTTAAACAAAAATTACCAATTATATTGCATCATTTAGAAAATAAAGTATAATGAAATAACTTTAAAATCTCAAATCTGGATTTATGTCTTGTTTTGTTAGACTTAAAATTTTTTAAATCTATTTTATTAATAGTCTATAAAAAAAATAAATATTTCTATCAGATTTATTCATATTCTAAATAATTTTTTGACTTTAATTTCACACACCAAATATCTCAGGAAAACTCTGATATTTGTATCAAGAAAAGCTTATCATTTAATAATTTTCAATAATTATAAATTTCTGTGAATTATCCTTCAAAAAAAAAAAACAGAAATCAAGAAATTCAGAAAATTGAAAATTGAAAATGGAAATAAAATTGAAATAAATTATATTTCTATCTATGATTTCTATATAATCTTTTTTATTGCCCTTGTATTTTTAATAATGATATACACACTATAATTTTAGAAATTTTTTTTGTTAAATTTCAAAATTTTACTTTTTGCGGTTTTTTGTATTTTTAATATGACCTTTTAATACGCTTTAGGTAGATAAATGTATCCCTATGAGTTTCCAATGTATTTTTTGGAGCTATTATTTATTCAAAAATTAAATTATTTTCATTTAATCAATGTGGATTTATTACCTAGCTGAAATTTTAAAGGGTTTATTACTTTTTAAATTAGATTACTTTATTTTGTTCAATCTTTATAAAACAATTAGTTGTTATTTTGCTAAGGATATTTTTAGATAATATAAATAATCACTTTTAATCAACTTTTCGATTCTTCAATAAAATATTTTACTAAAAAATACATAGAAATTAGTTTATCTGAATATCAGTTAGATATCGAATTGCTCCAAAATATTTATTTTACTAAATTATAAAATTATCATTTGTATTTCGAAACCTTATTTTTAGTTATAATTATGGTTTATTTAGGAAACTTCTTATACATAATATAATTACTAACCATGTAAAATCGGGTCCCTTTTTATTTTTTTTTTGTGGCTTTTTTCCTATAACAGTTTCAAATACTGATTTTTTTGATTTAAAAAATGTAATTTTTTCAGTAATTAATTTTTCATGAGTATGTATTAAATCATTTTATAAATAATATTTAATTTTTTTATTCAAATAATAATTTATTTAGCAAACTAAAGTTATAATCAAATAAATATTATGAGGTATAAATAATTTATTATCTAATATATTTTCTACTTGATTTTGATTTTTTTTTAAAGAAAATGGTCATAGTCTTGAATTAATAGTAAACCATATTGTATATTAGGTGAATACGAATACAATTTATATTTTGTATTAAAATTTATTTATATAAATTTCTCAATATTAATACAATTAGAATAAAATAAAAATAAGTATATAATAACTAAAAGACTAATTTTTCGAATGATTTATATTGGTAATTAGTCTACATGTTCCCATTGGATTTGTGGGAAGAATTGATGTTATTAATCATTATTCTAATTTTACTAAGCACCTTTCAAAACTTTAGTAATATTGATAAAGTTTTTGGACTATATATAACTTATTCTATGTAATATCATTTTATCTCAAATTTTGAGGGAAAGAGACCTCTAATTATTTAATCAGATCAAAAATATTTTGGCTAATATTTTTTTTAAAATCTAAAATCAATCAATCAGACTTTTATCAAAGATATGAAGTTTATAAAAATATTTAAAATAAATAAAAATTTCTTATTATTTTTTTTAATAATTTTGATGTTTGAGTAAATTTATTTCAATTTTACCTTCAAACTTTTTAAATGATATATATTTAAATAGTTAATACTAATATTTATTGATTCTATTTTTATAAAACAGTATTAATTTTTTTATTACATTTAGTTTCCATAATTTATAATATTAACACTTTTTTAAAATAAAATTGATATATTTATCTAAAATTAATATTTAAACATTATAGAATACCTATGAATTAAAATTTTTTTGCATGTTTTTATAGTATTATGAATTATTTTTTATTTTTTCGTCTTATTCGGATATTTAATAATGAATAAAAATAGATTTTATCGCATTTTTTTGATATTTAAATTGAATATTATATATAAAATCAATAATACTTGAAAACTTGTTTATAATTAAAAAAATCAATGATCAAAAGTAAAATAAAATGACAATAATTTTTTTCAAAAAATAATCTATACTATAATCAGGTACTAATACTTTAATACTATTTAGAATAAAAAATAAGCTATGAATAAGAAAAAAAATCAATTTCAAATTCTGATACCAAAATTACTGAGGCATGATTCATGTATAAATATGAATAGTATACTTATCCGATTATTCTGAATATTTGCGAAATCAACAAATACAAGGGAGATTATATCATATTATACTGTCCATATTATCTTAAATAATTTATTAATGTATCAATAATACATAGACCGTTGGAGATTTTCTTGATTATTAAATTAAAATAATTATTAAAACTTATATTCAATTTAGTATTTTTTTTAATTATTATAAGTATATTATAAAA